>JAMKQA010034038.1:0-24619 GCA_024699735.1 Posidonia australis | reverse complement strand
GATGTAGATGCTCATTCCCATCATCACATCAGGAATCAATCGGCCATGGTGGTCGGAACTGTCTACTGTGATACATGCTTCCATCTGCACTTCTCCAGGCTAATTATAGGTTTAACTACAGTATCATCTTCTCTACCAATGTTTGTTGACTGCAGCAAAAAATAACTCAACCTAGAACAAGCATTTCCAACAGAAACTTTCGAAAACCATCTTGAAGTCAAATATCTCGTACAGAACATCATGTGAACCTTCAATATTTTCAGATTATGTCATTATCAAAACGAAAATATGAAAATGGGCGAGATCTTGGGAGAAAAGGAGAGAAAGAACCTCAGCAGGGCTGAATGACAGTACCACCTGTTTGCTGTAACATTCTAAGCTTAGGTTTGAATCAAACCTCAGGAAGGCAGTACCTTAGCAGGGCTCGGCCCGGATGCTCCTCAGAAACCACCCGATTTCCACGACGGAATGGTCGAGAAAGAACTGTTGCAGCAACCACGAGGGAGGAGTGGAGGCGGAGGCGGAGGCGGAGGAGGCGAAGCAAAGGAGAACGAGTTGCAGTGGCGCGAAGCTGCTTCCCGGTGCCGTCGCGGGGAGAGGATCGGGGGACGCCGGATGCCGGATCGGGGGACGCCGCTGCAGGCTACAGGAGCCGGAGTGCGGGAGTGCGGCCGTGCGGGAGTGCAGATGTTAGATTAAAAACTTAAAATGTTTATATATATTTATATTTTATATTAAATGTTAGGGTTTAGGTAAATTTACTTAATTACCCCCGGTTAATGGGTTAACGGGTACCCGTAGTATTCTACCCTGACCCTGACCCACTAAATTTATGGGTTAGCGGGTGATGGGTTAACGGGTCAACGGGTATACAAAAGTTCTACCCTAACCCGTTATTAACAAGTCGGGTTAACGGGTTATACCCGACCCATTTACAGCCCTACTTGTGTGGGCAGCGCCGAGATTTGCTGCCGGCGGGCTTGTGAGGTGTAGGGAGGCAAAGGAAGGGCACGTGGTTCGACGAGGTCCGGTGGTGTACGTGCGCAGGGGATGGCAGTTTGGTACTGGTCGGAGATCACGGGCACGGGTGGCGACGACTCGCGTGGTGCGGCGTAGGACGGAGATCGTGCGTGCAGGGGGTGAGCCGCACGGGGGAAGGGATGATTCCCAAGGTGAAGGCGGGCCTATGGGTGTGGGACTTGCTGAGTGGTTCGTCGACGGCGAAGCGACGACCGCACGGCTAAACCAAGCTCTGATACCACTGTTGAACGTCGTTTGGGGGCTCAAGCGAGGTGAAGAAGATGGAAATTCAAGGTATGTTTTCTGATAATATTTTCCCTTCGATTTCCACCTCTATATATAGTGGAGCCAAAATCCTCCACCTCCCTCCGCCCCCCGCCTCCCCCCCTCAACGACTCCTAATTCATAAACGTCGGTCATTAATGTCAGCCATAATCACCATTAACATCAGGGAGGAAACGATCATATGTTTCCTCCTTCCACATGTAACGGTGGTCTTCATTCACCATCAACTCACAATTACGTTATATAGAAGTCTTGCATTTAAAGTTTCACACTTCTTTAATTATTTAGATTTTTTTTTTTTGTTTAGAATGTGAATGATGGATCAAATGTTGAATGGAAGAACAAACAAGTGTCACATTTTCTTGGTCTTGGCTACAATCAATTGTTGATCACACTAATAGTGAACACCAAAAACAACAAATCCAAGAGGTACTACAAGTGTAAAACATGCAACTGGTTTGCTTGGGTCGATGAAGTTAACTGTCAACCAATAGATATTAAGTTTCAAATTAATCGTTTGAACAAGAAAATGTTTTGGATGGAATGTAGGATTGTTGTTTTGGTCCTTATTGTACTTCTTATTTTATTATCGATGAACTAGTACATGTCTTAAGGTTAAGCATCACGAGAACAACTGTTTAATTTAATAGGTGGTATGCAAAAATCATGTAAGCAAATGATGTTACTGTTTTTATTATATATCCCAATAGTGACACTATATCTGGGATGTTTTCATTTTATTAGTAATGTATGAGTGTTGTGTGCGTGTCATGTGTTTTTTTTTTGCATAAATGTGTACGTATACAAATTTGCACTCTAAGCTACTATAGTGTAATGTTAATCCAAATTGTGTCAATATTTGAGTTGTACTCTAGTATAAAAATTAACAACATTGAGAAAATTGTGTCTGTATTAATGGTAATTGTTTATGTGTTGTAAGTATTATCATGGACCATGTTCTTGTTAAGATAATCTGTGTCCATTGGACCAACACTAATCCGTGTTAAGATAATTCATGTTATTGTCATGGTTGCAACTATTTGAGGATTACATTGTAACTGATGCTATGACCACACTAATCTGTGTGAAAACCAATGTTTCTACCAATAAGAATGAGGGCATACAATATATATTAGGGCATACATTTTAGTGTATACATTGCAATTATTTGGGGGCATACATACACAGCACAATTGTTATTACCAATGTTTGTGCATATTCTAAGAGTATCAGTGGTACAATATATATGGCAATATATTACTATCAATGTAATAATAATTTAGCTTGTCCAAAATGACACATACATTAGATATTACAAATGATAAATACTAACTTGTCCAAAATGTATTTCAGCAACAAAATAGGGACCTAAACTATATGTCACCATGCACACAAAGAAAGGGACCTAAATTCAGTTGGTAGTTGTTTAAATTATGGAGGCAATATATGCTTTAAACTTTCCAACATGGTCAGTATTCAAGCATAGTTCCTTGCCATAAACAATGGATTGCATTGCCATTAATAAATGCTCCAGAATCATTTGAAGACTGCCTTTGTTGTGGAAATTTTGTCATAATTTCAATCCCAAAGTCCTTTACATGTATCAGTTTTATCTTCTTGTAAACATAGTCCTTTATCAATCGTGTTTGGCTCATATATATGTAGAAAAAGTGTTAGTAAATAATGACATTGCATTCTTCAAGAATTATGAAATAGGTTGAATTTTTTATTACCCAACATTCAATTTCTTCTAAAACATCATCATTCCTATCAAGGTCTAAGTTGTAAATCCCGAAGCTTTATGATCAAAGTTCAATTCTATTAGTTGCCAATGAAAGCTACATTGGGTTGGAGTTAGCATCACTCCAAGGCTTTTCAGTTGTCCTTTGGCATAGTTTAATTGTTCCTCCAGCCTTTTATAAGACTTCGTATCTGCAGGTCCAAATGAGGTGTTTAGGATGTCCTGAGTTTTAATATTTCATTTGTTATTAATAGAAATCTGATTGGTAAGACATATAAAAGAAAAACAAAGTAATCATAGTCCTTGAATTCAGCAAAACAACAGCCTGTGATTTACGTTCACGGCCAACGTCCCTTAGAATTTCCACATATATATCAATTACCTAAGTACAAACATGTTGTCAGTAAGTAAGTTTTGAGATTACAGGAATTGGTTTAAACCACTACTTAATGTACCCTAGGTTTAAAGCTTTCAGTGTAAAGCACTTTTCTAATGAAGGAACCACCACATTTCATGTTATGAAACGTATAAAGGTACTTAGCCCTGTATGTAATAAGATAAATGATTAGAAAGAAATAAGTAAAAACATCACTAGAACCTCTATAAGTTAATTATGTAAAACTTTGGTTTCTTACTTGGCATCATAATCTCACAAGAATTTATCAATTATTGCATAATCATTGTTTTCGATGTCACGTACTCCAGTGAATTTCCTTTTTCTTGACAACATCTAATAACAATATTTGAGTTAAGTTCAATGATACATTCTATGACTAATTAAGGTAAAATTGTATGAAGATTGGCTATACCTTCTCTTCACCTTTGTTGTTGTCTTTTGCGAAATGATTTGCTTTTGTGGTAGCTTTCCTAACTTTCATCTTTATGTTTTCTACCATTGAATTAAGTGATTCTTTCCTTTGCTTTGTTAATGGCTTCCCTTTCTCTTTAGTCTGTTTTATCTTCCTTGCCATTGCAACAATCCTGTCTTGTTCTTGCATACTTGTCACTGTCTTGTTCTTGCTCTTCTCTGCATTCATTCTCCAATGGGATTTAGTCCCCTCCCCCCATTATCTTCCTAATATTGAGATTGTCTATCCATTGGACTAGTGTAGATCTCTACAGCATACTTGTTTACAGTTTCTTCTGCGACATGTTTTTTAATTTCTTCATAATTGTTTATGTGCTTAGCAATTTCAGACTGCAAGAAGTAAATTTCAAAGGAAAGTGTAGAGTTTTCTTTCTCCAACTCATTTCTTCCTGCCCTCAACTTTTCATTCTGCTCTACCAATGCCTAGTTCTCTTTGATAAGTGTGTCGATCAAATACATTATAACACTCGTAAATTCATTTTGTAATTATTAAAATTTTTAATGAATTTATTTTTAGGTAGGTGTTACTATTCTCGAGGTCTATTGTGTGAATTTGTGGTTTTGGACTTGGGCCTCATGGGCCGACTTCTATTTGTGTGTTCCTGTACGTGGTTGGCACTGTGCATGTGTCATTGTCTTGTAGGCCCGTGTGTGGGTCTATGTGGGGCCGCATTTGTGGGTCAATTGGTGAGACTTGTAGTTGGCCTGGTGTTGGGCGCAAGTGGCTATGCGTGTGTGGGGTTCGTGGCTAGCAGGTGAAAGCTGGTTGGTGTGCATGCATGCTTACCTTCCTCTCTGCGTGGCTATTTAAGTCGAGACACCCTCCCCATGCAGCAGTCCATCCTTCCCTTCTTTCTCGCGTCCCTACCTCCCTAAGCACACCATTCCTCCTTCCCCTCCACTCCACTGTCTCTCCATCCCTCCCTGTCTCTCTCTCCACTCACCCCCTTCTCCGTCTCACCCTCTCCCTTTCCCTCTCGCTCTCCCTCTCCCCCATTTTCCTTCTCTCTCATTTCCTCTGTTTGGTGTGCTCGAGGGCCGACGACGGCATGCGGCGGCGCGTGGAGTTCCGTTGAGGTGTCCTTGAGATCATGAAGTGGCCGTGGACACCTAGAGTCATCAGAAGTTGGCCGAAGTTGGCGTGGTTCGTCAGAAGTCATGTTTTCAATATGCAACTCACCCCCATGTTGTAGAGAGAATGACAATGATAGAAAATGATAGGAATACATGAAATCTAGGTAAATTTACATTCCTAGAATTTATTGTGAATTTCTAGTGATTTATGGTAGTATTTATGGTCATTAATGGTGCTGTGTGGTTTTAGGTCATTTACGACCCTTATGGCTTCTTGAATTTATTTTTCCTTGCATGATGAATAGATTTTGGTTTTGCTTGTGTGGATTTGGAATAGACTCTAGGATCTACAACATATGTTTTAGTTGGATTTTGTGGTGTTTGTTTTGGGGGGTCTACCCCTTGGTCCCATTTTGGGCTATTTCATGGACTTATGGAAGTAGAAAACGACATACCGAACTATTTCGGTATGCCATTTTTCTATCAGTTTGGTCCTCTTAGTGTAGGTTCGGTTGATCAAACCAAATCAGACTTCCAAAACAAGGACTTTCAGTCAACCGATCTGGTTTTCGGTATGCCATTCTATATCTCAAGTGTTGACCTGTACCCAGTTCCGACGATAGATCTTTTTCAACCGATCGAACTAGGGAGTTTAGGCCTTCCGTTTTCATAATGGTCTGCCGATTCAGACCCCAGTTGTCCTTATGAAAAAAATGGATTTTCAAGGATTTCGGGATTGGTTGCTTTGCCCAATTGTGATGAGATCATGGGTCGTCGGTGGGGATCTTGTGGGACACCTGATGTGTCGTTTTGTCGAGATTTTTGGATGAGTTTCCAAAGATATAAAATGATTTGAAAATGGTTTTCAAAGCGATGAGTTGGCTCATTTTGGAAAGTGATTTTTCCTAGTTTTCTATTTGTAGGCTAAAACACCATGGGACCGTGTTGTCTAAACTAGGGAATGTAACGACATTCCTGGATGGTCGGACGCGTCTCCCTTATTGAGGTCGGGGGCAGAGAGACTGAAACGAGTATTTGTCGGGTCTTGGAGGTAGGATACTCCTTGACTGTCATTGGCAGGGCCGAGGTTGAGGTCCATGGGTTGAGGTGTTTTTTGGCATAACGAGGAGGTATGATACTCCTACCGTCGCTGTAAGCACTGAGGCTTAGGTGTTGTCGGGTATGGAGGTATGAGACTCTCTCTTGAGCACCATGAGGAGGACGCCATGAGGAGACGTACCTTGTGGTGACCAATGCAAGTGGGACACGTGCCCCGTAGCTGGTAGCGTCCTGAGAGACAGGACTACCTTCCTAGAGAGGGGTTGGTGTAGTGAGGGTCCTCCATGTGAAAGAATTGTAGGACGGTGATCGCTCCTACACATGGTGGCTTTACTGTGGCAGTGCAGTGCACTTCGGTGGCTACTTGTGGCCAGAGTTGGTTGCCTAGTGCTGGACTTCTCAACTCATAGTGCGTGGTTTTGACCATTGAAGACCTTAGTTGTGATTTTAGGCTAATAGAGCCTGTATTTGTTGGTTTGGCCGACGTAGGCCATGGTTTCGTGTGGTTTCAACCTGTTGGGCCTAAGTTGCTAGTTTTGGTGGATTTGGGCAAAATGATTGCAAAATGATTTTAAAAGGAAATTAATTATGGTTTTGTTTTTCGTCGTTTTTATGGGGTACTTGCTGGATGACCTTTGTCACTCACGTCTGTTTTCTAGTGATTTCAAGTTACAAGTGTAGGCAAGCAGGTGAGTCTGGCATAGTGTACATAGTCTGGAGTTTTGTAGCTGCACATACAGATTCTTGATTATTGATATTACTATTTGGTTTTTAATTTCCTGTAATTTAATTTGTTTTAAATTATTATGGAAATTGAGAACGTTACATACATCCACCCTTTGTTAGTTCCTTTCTGATACTCTTCCAACTATTTTGTCTTTTCAATAAGACCTTTCTTGGTAACACTCAACTTGTATTCCAACTCCTTGTGCTTCATCAAGTTGTCAAACCCTAAGCTTTTGTTGTGTAATTCCATTTTCATATCCTTTATTTCAACTGCCAATGTGGCTTTGTCTTGTTGACCTATTGCAGTTGATGCCTTACCCTACATTTCAATAACATTATTTAGGAGTTACAATTATTGGTTGTGTTATTTCTTACCATATAAATAAATATACGTATACCTTTCTCCTTTGTGGAATACCATCTGTCATGCAAAATCATTTTTTAAATGGTGGACTTGCATGTGGATATTTTGGCACGAAAGATGGCATGTTCGTGTATGACCACACCTACAAAACAGTATTACCACTTGTTAGCATTTTATTTTTAAAAAATAAATAACACTGGTTTAAAGTTGTCTATTATTAACGTACGAGCAAGGAGAAAGCACATCCACTCATATAAGCTCCATCCTTTTTTAATCAAGGCCTCTTATTCATCACTCTTTTGTGACAAGAGTCTATTTTCTCCAGTGTAATACTATGTACATATTCCCCCCAATTGTATTTCCCCAACTCTTCCAAATTGTCAACATATTGCAAAACCCATTTTTTGTATACACGTTGCTGTCTGGAATAAGGAATGATGCAAGTACAAAAGCAATCCACAACTTAACAACTAAAGTAACAGACTTGCCCCTTGAAATGATGTCTTTCAACTTGGAGAGTATGTCACTCCTTGGTATGCTTGATTGTGTCTCAAACATACTTTCTAGTTCTCCTTCTTCTCTATTCTCCATGGCTCCAGAAATCTGAATGTTGCCTTCCAACAAATCAAGTATTCTCATGACGTAGACGGTGAATTCAATTTCATTACCATCTTAAACGGGAATTTGTTGTCTTCTGTATATCGTGAGACAAGATCATCAAGATGTTGGCCAAACACTACACAGCAAAGCATATCATAAAAATACCCAAATAGTGTATCAATTAGTGCTTCAATGTGTCTATTTGTCAAATCCAACTCTGACATTCTTCGTTGATATGTCAACGGGACGCATCGATGTTGAAGCTTTGAAAAATCGACAAAATAAAAAAAATAAATCACTATGTAAAATTTGAAGAAACATAATAAATGACAATTATAGAAAAATAAAAAATTATGTTACTTTCAGACGATCCAACTAGAATTTCATTCCTACTACCATTCCCTACAATGAAACCATATTAAAAATGAGATAACTGAATGACAAATTTATCATACCAAAATTTATATAAGACAACACCAATACTAATTTGGAACACTATTTACCTTTACTTTCCAAAGACTAATTTTTTGTACTTTTTTCAACCTTTGACTTGGTGGTTTGATGAGATGGCTTTGAGACACTAGTCAATTCACTATCAAATTGATCGACTACTAAATTACTTTTCATTTTCAAAGTCTAGCTCCTTGTCATTCTTTGTGAAGAAGAACATCAAGAAATTGCATTGTTATGTTGGGTGGTGGCATTGATAAGTGTTCTGGTTTCTTTTGGGAACATATAATATCAATTTCTATTAAGCCAACTTCATCTTGGGTTATTCCTAGATCAAACGTTGGAGAAGCAGCATAGACGCTTACAATAGATTGGCCATAGTATAACACACTAACACTGGTAACAAAGAATGCTCTTTCATTAAAGGTACATGTACATAAGACACTAATACTAAAGCATAAACCAAAAAACAACTATATTTTATCTTTCATGAATTCAAACAAACTCATTCATAGAAACCGTAAGATTCCCCAACTGAAGAAACCCTAATGTTGCTCGAAAATTGTAGCCATGTTAGTGTCGGTGAAATTTCAGCATGGAATCCAAACGAAAGAACATATCCATTACAATATATTCGAATGCAACATTCCCCAAGCGACATCGTAAAAAAAAACTTACTAATCTTGCTAGTTGATATCTGTGTCATAGATCGTTAATAGAGGACTGCTTTTAAGGGAAACAGCTCTGTTCACCGATCGTTGCTACATTCCGTGTTAGGTTTTCCTCAAAGAGGGGGACTGAAGGTGGCACGGTTTGACGAAAGAGAGAGGGAAATGCTGGCACAATCTATGTCGTAGATCGTCAACACACGTCCACCTTTAATGGAAACAACTCTGATGACAGCTTCGTTCGCTGTTCACAGCTTCGTTCGCTCTTTCTTTTTTACTTTTTTTTGTTTTTAAAAATAAAATCTAATAATATGATTAGTTAATCTCTAAGATAATTTACTATGTATTAAAGTTTCATCCTAATCTAAATTATATTCATTGTTAATTTCTAAACTAAAATTTAACGGTTAAACTTTAACAAAATGTCCTGAATTTTAAGACCTTTAGATCAAAAGTTAATAAATACATCTATACAGTTACATTTTTCCCATATATTTATTTTAAAAAAATAAGATGCCTACAGCCACCATTAGGAAATCCCAGCCCTAATATGATTCTATGCTTGTGTTTGATGCATTACCTTTGCTCAATATGGTTTCTGCGTCAAACCTGCCCTTAGGCCCAGTTTGGTAAAAAAAAATTGGATGGAAAAAGGTACCCATAATCAAGATTTTTTTGTAACAAAATCTAGGTACACCACAATTTGATTCTACATGTAGTGCTCATATGGAGACAAGGTCTTGATAGTCGAAGAATTCGAGAAGGTAACACCCTTACGAAACAAAACCTTAGCCCGTGATGACTTCTAAGAGAGATCTCAAATTGTGCTGGACAAAAATGATTCCAGCATAAATTCTCTTAGTTACTGTTTATTAGTTTATGAACTTTTCTGACTTCTTCGACAATCCCTGGCTATAAGCATGGGTGATGGACTTAGTCTCACAAAAACTATAGCAGCTCCGGTAGTAGATTTTGAATGCAAAGGACAACGGATCCGTTCGTGAGTGCAACAATAGTTCATAAAATCAATCACGAGAGGTCGAAAATTCGACTCCTACGGACATCATATATATTACATCACTTGATGTTGATTTCTAATAACCAAGTGTTTAAGTATAATATATATCAATTACCGTTTACAAAAAAAACAATAGTTCACAAAATCAACCACGTTGCAATGCCATCACCTGAGCTTTCACAAGCACTTATTTCGTAGTCGCATTGATTCCGTAATCCTATTACGAACCACCGTTGGCACCCCAACCTAGAAAAAACCTGGATGCACAATGCACCTATTTCTTGATTAACTCATATGCATGGTCCAACAATTTGTCGAAGCCTATCATCTATGCTAATCCAGGACATATGCTTTCACAGATTGGTAGTATTGGAGAATCACATATAGTAACCTTCAAAAACCGAACAAACACTAAATATCTACAAGCATTCAAAAAGTGACTACCAAAACAAAGATCATTCTGTTCAAGACAGAAAATGAACTTAAATATTAGCTTAATAACATGCCAACATTCTTAGAAGATTTTCATGGTGTTTTGCAGATTTGTTGCAGGAACAATGTGGAAATCAGAGCTCCTGCATTGTATGATAACTATGAAATGCATGTAGATAGATAAGCTGGTTTGGTCTATAAGGAAATTTCCAAGCACGACAACATGATGGACAAAAGTATATCAACAGGAAAGTATGTCGACAGGCTAAGGAGCTTCTCTAAGAACACACAAGCATAGTATCATAAAAACTCACTTCCAAGTAGCAACAAAGTTTCCGTAGTTAACGCAAGAAGACATGAACAAGTGATCACTGGGCAGACTCTACAGAACGAACAGCAAGGCGTCCTACTCATGGCCAATTGAAATTCTGAAGTCATCATGCGTTTTCGACAGAGGCACAGTGTCCGTTGATACATTGCTGAATCACTAATTACAAGAGTCTATGCATAAAGCAAATATACATTCATGCTTACTACTAGACCATAAACCTAATTATTGTTACATTTTTTTACCAAATTAATAAACCTCACTATAATAAAAAGATAATTAGAGAACAATTTTGAAATGTGAATATAAATACAAAACAGCAATGGAGGATCCTCAACCTTTCTTGTTGCTTAGAATCATTCCTTTGCATGAAAAGCCTCTAAGGCCACAAAAAGAAATCCTGATAAATTATTGTAGCGTTCAAGTCATGGCCACTGGAATTTTAAGAAGAAAAAAAACATAAACCAAAACGAGGAAAGCAAGATTACCAAAACAAAATGAAAAAGATGACACAAAGGTTATTAAGATACCACCATCAACAACAGCAAATAAACTGGAAAATCAAGAAAATATCTCAAGTGCACTTATAAAAATTGCTAAAATTGCAGGTAAATATTAAATATAAATGTTCAGAAGAGAAGAAGAAAGAAATTTACTTCAAACAACATTATCTGCTAATGCCAAAATTTTGACGTGCTTCTTTCTCAACTCATATGGCACAGGTCCAGATATTCGAGTCCCAATCGGTTCCCCTTGCTTATTAACAAGAACAACAGCATTGTCATCGAACATAATCTCACTGCCATCACAGCGACCACGCTTCATGGCTGCACGCACGATCACCCCATACACGACCTCTCCTTTTTTAACCTTCCCACGTGGAAATGCTTCTTTAACAGATGCAACTACAGTGTCCCCCAACACCCCACCCTTCTTCCTCCCCTTCAGAACTTGTATGCACATCACCCTTTTTGCACCAGAATTGTCTGCAACTTTGAGGTTTGTCCTCATCTGTACAAAAGTTCTTTGTTGCTGCAGATGCAGAAGATGTTTAACGGTTTAACCCTCTTTTAAGCCGATTGTGATGCAAAGACAAAATACACAAGAAGCACGATAGAAAAAGAAAAAGGCTTAGAGAGCAACCTTTTTTTATCCAAGTCATACTTATTAAGGCACCCGCCTAGGCATCAAGGCGTTCTAAGCAAGCTGGGCGTTTCAATGCCCAGCCATATATTAAAATTTTCATATTCCTATGGGATGTTCATTTAAATCTTGATTGTTTTGTACATTTTAACGTGTTAGTGTTTAATTGTGTTTAGAATGGATATATCATTGCATAATTGCATATAATAATATAATATGTCGTGGAAAAAGTCTAAATTTTCTTTATTCATTTAATTTATTTATCGCACCTAGGTATTGCCTAGGCACCCTAACTTATTGCTTGCATGCCTTGGCACCTTGATAACCTCTATTCAAGTAATACATCCAGACTAATATAAACTGTACTTCAATATTTATATTAATAAAATGACAGAATCGACCTACGAACAAGGGTCATTATTCATCTTGAACCACTTAACAAGTATCTTTTATCAAAACTATTCAGTGTTTCTGAAATGAATGTGTTCTTTTCAAAATTCAATGCCATAATAGCAAGAATGGCAAATCGATATTTCACTACAGTGACCAATTCAATTGCACACCAAACATATCTAAACTAATGTGCAAATAACTCAATTTTGTTGATACATGCACTTCTTCAACAAGCTAACCTGGCAGAAGACACTGTTGGCATTCCCTCCAGCAAACATTGTCTCACCAGACGATCTCAACATGCCCAACGAATTAGCATTGAGCATTCCCATTATAGAGTGGCTAGCTGAAATCCCCTCACGAGGAACCAAGACGACATAGTAATCAACAGAGAAATCAAGTAATGATATTTACAGTAAAAACAAGCTAAATTTTATTTTGATTTGCTTCATCAATAGAAAGTTTTGTTCTTGATTTTTTTTTTTATCACACGCGAAGCAACGCAATGGAGTGTGTGTGTGTGCACGTGCGTGCCAATTGTCATGTAGCTGGTAAACCTGTGAACATATGAATCCAAACATGTAACTAAAATACAAACAAGCAAACCACAAGTATTCAGGTAATCATGACTTGTTTATTAAAAGTAAAAGACATCCAAATCACTTGGAATGAGGAAAAAGATGAGGAAATTACTACCTCTGGAGCACTTCGAAAGAAAACTCATTGCTGACACCAAGAATGAAGCTACTTCCTGTACTTCTCCTGCCAAAACAAAGCTTCATAATTTAGATATGTATGTATGTATGTATATAATTTAAACAGATCTAAATTGTACCAAACCATCAAAAATAATTCGATTCGGTTAATCGGTTCCGACACCAAGAATAAAGCTACTTCCTGTACTTCTCCTACCAAAACAAAGCAAGTCGAAAAATACCTTCAGCTGCCAAAACAAAAGAATCCATTTCTGAAAATGGAGGAAAAAAGAGTAAGGATTTGTCCACATGTAGAAAGGGAAGATGACCTGCTTTCTCTTATAGGAAGAAGATTGGGGAAGGAGACGTGGGCACCGGGGGAAGGAGGTGAACTGGAAAATGGGACAGGCGGAATCAGTGTCGTCAGACGATTTAGCACAGGTTTGGGTCGGGACTAAGGTTTTGGAAGGAACCCTAAAATCGAGTCTATGAATAAAAAGATCCAGGCCAACCATTAAATAATCTGATTTATCTGATTTCTGTTGGTTCGTATATACTCTTCCATAGTATTTAAAAAAAAAAAACTCTTCCATGTACAATTGTACATTTGTACAGACCCTTAATAAACAAGACCATCTTAATAAACAAGTCATCACTGGTTTTTTTTTTTTTTGAGAAAAATAACTTGGTTTTTCTGAGAGGTATCAAGAAGTCCCTATAATTTACAAAAAAAAACGTATTTGCAAATGTGCAAATGCCCTGTGACCCAAAGTTATTTATCCTTCTAATAAAAGTTACAATTGTGTTAGTGTGTTTTTTAGACTAAAACACACTAAACACAATTCAACAATGACCATCCCATCCTATAGTAAAGTTGTCTGGTTTCCAAGGACAATGACAATGGAAAGTTGTGCTGCAACGAAGATGCAAAAGGATCATATAGAATATAAGAATGTATTCTTTACCATATTCTTATTTATTTCTAACTTCTGAATATGGAGACAATACTTTCTTGAATATTGGATACAAATGAAGATCGAAATCATATTATGATCCTGACTTTTTTTTGGATGAAAATGTCCAGTGTCGTCAAGTTGTCTAGATAATCTATGCTAAAATATGAGAAATCAGAACAAAATCCCCAAATTTGGTATGTGTTTTTTCATTGCCGTGATGCCAAAAACTTCTTTATCCCCAGCATCGCATTCTAGGAAAGCAATCTTAACTTATCAACTTGTCCCCTCCCACAATGATTGGAGCATGAGTTGATTGGAAGTTGCAGTTAAGGAAGTAGGAATGCAAATGAGTTGGGTTTAGGCTGGGTTTGCCTTAACCTAAACAAACCCAACCCACAAATTCAAGAGCCAACACAAACATAGCCCATAGCCCACATGGGCTACATTAGTTCAATCCAGTCCCATAGATAGGTTGGGTTTTGTTCAGGTCGTCTCCTTTTTAAGAGGTTCCTATAGGATCGATTATAATATATTTTTCATTTCAAGATAAAAAATCAAAATACAAGCTATCTACAATATACTATTTGTTTAGGAGGGAAAATGTATTGTATTAATCTTTGAAACCACAATTAGCCTACATTCCCTTTTTTCTTTTTTCCTTTCTTTTTTCTATTTTTCATCATCTCTTATTTGATTTTCCCTCTCATCCTTTTCAAATTCAAACTTCATTTTTTAAACTTTCTTTACTCAAAAATTTAATAGATTTGGTTATTTTTTCACTTTCCTTACTCAAAGATTTTATTGATTCAGTTATGATTTATTTGTCTAGAAACATAGAGCAAAAGGACAACAGGATTGTTTGCTGCTTCATTGTCATTTTCCTTTCTCAAGGTATCCCTTTCTCCTCCTCTTCTTCTTTTTCTTCTTTTTTTTTCATAGTGATTATTTATTGATTAATACCACAGTGAGTGTAGGTATTACATTTGTTGTAAAAAAAAATTTGCTTTTTCTTCTTATTCTTTTTTTTCTACTACTTCTGCTCTGTATTGTAGAGTGCTTTTTTTATTCTTCTTCTTCCTTTGTACGTCTTCACACCCCACTCCTCCTCCTCCACCACCAATGTTGTCACTACCATCGCCATCCACTGCAGCCTCCACACCACCACCGCCAACTCTACCACTACCACACCATCGTCAACTAAAGCATGTCACGAACAGGGGGCAACCCACACAATACCGTGCTTTTAGAACATAGAGTTCGTCACCTTCTCTCCCTTTTTCTTTGGCGAAACCGATGTATACAGTCTATCGCCTATATTCTATCGCATAAGTATATATATACGTATATGTGTATACATACATAACCGATTAACCGAATTGAATTATTTTTGATGGTTCAATACAATTTAGATCTGTTTAAATTATATACTTACATTTATATATATGTATGTATGTATGTATGTATGTGTATATATACGTATATGTGCATCCATACATTAATGTATGTACACACACACACACACACACATATATATATGTGTGTGTGTGTACATAAATATATAATGTATGTGTATCTATGTAGATATATATATGTATGATTGTGTGTATAAGCATATATATGTGTATATATACTTATATACATACATTTATGTGTGTGTGTAGGCCAATTTTTTGATACGGTCCGTCCCTACTTAAGATAACTAAGGTTCTGAATCTCTCAACCATTAGATTTATATATTATGGTGAAGCTAATGAAAAAGATGATTACCGTAGCTACCTCCTTATTTAATTAAATTCTTTTAAATTATTGTTATTTAAATGACAGTTACCGAGATAAAAATGAATGATTAAGATTAAAGATCCTGCTTATCTTAAGTAGAGCAGATCCTTACCAAATCATTACTCTCTCTCTCTATATATAGTGTATGAATGTCAACCGTTGGATTAAATAACTTTACATCCTCACCTTTCATTTTATTCTAAGTTATGTAAAAACAAAATCCAAAGCCCTATGTTCCTATTCCCAAACAACTTATAGATTTCATTTAAGTTACTTCATACGTATATAACTTTGTAAACTTTTATTCTTTACTTATCAACCTAATATATAAATAAACTCTACTGAGTTTGAAAATAGATTGTACTTAATTTTAACGAATTGTATTTTAGAACATGAATTAGATAAAAATGGTACAGTGTGACCATTTTATTTTCCAAATCAAATAAAAAAATGGTGTGTAGAAGAAACCACATTTTTCCCTTGATATTTATCTAATTTATTTTACCAAGCAAAGCTCAAACATTTTCAATCCTAAATATTTGAATTTTTATTGACATTTGATGATGAATTTTGGAGAATTTCAAGATGAGAATGTAACTTTTATATAGTTTGATCAACAATGGTAAATTTAACAGTACCACTTCGTAACGTGATTTAATTTGATAGATAATGGTAAATTTAAGAGTCAAGTTTAGACCTATCAAACAAGTCGTGTTGTGTATTTATCATGTCGTGTATAAACGTATATACCATAAGTTAAATTCAAACATGACCCATTTAATTATCGTGCACCTAATACTAAACTCAAACACGAACTGTCTGTTAACATGTACACACAACACAACCCATTAAGTACACATTTAATTAAATCGTGTCATTTTGACACAATAACGATTCAATTGACATGAGTACACATTTATAAGTTTATTACATGATTACAAGTTTATTACACAATTGCACCTTTAGTATATGTTTATCATTTATACATTTTGTACATGTTTCAATTATTTAGTCAAACCAACTTGACAGCATGCAAATCATAAAAAAATCATGAAAAAAACTTACAGACGAACAGCAACGAGACATCTAGATCTAATAATCAAACACCAAGCAAATCGAAAAAAAAAAAACAGAAATCCACCTCACACGATCATGATCTACAACGCGAAGGATCAAATTACATGAAGACGAATGGAAGAAAACGAGCAATGGAGAAGTCGAGAAGAGTTAGTTACCTCGGAGACGGAGAATTTGGGGGGATGGGATGGGAACGTAGGAGAACGAACACTGAGCCACTGCCGGAGGGCACAGGACTCACAGGAGGGCAGAATCACGGAGGACGGAGGGCACAACACAGGAAGCACGGAGGGCGAAGGAGGCGGAGGCACGGAGGGCGGAGGCACAGTCACACGAAGTGCACAGCCGCACAGGAGGCACGGAGGGCGGAGGAGGGAAGAGGCACGAAGGGCGAAGGAGGGTGGACAAACGGAGGCACGGAGGGTGGACAAACGGAGGCACGGAGGGCGGCCGCACTCGCACAGCGGCACAGGAGGGGAGGGGCGGAGGGCACGGGAGAGTAGGAGAAAGAGACTGAGAAAGGAACGTTGGAAACCTAAAATCCTGTTATACTAATATTAATCAATTATATTGTATTATATTTATAACATAAGTACATAACTTATAATAGTGTATTAGTATTACAGTTTCAGTATTAGTAAATTTCATATAATACTGTATTACAATATTAGTGTAATAGTATAATCAAGTTAAATCTATTAAATAATGATAAATAATAATTAATATAATAACATATACTTAATGTATACTAAACCGATAGTCAAGTTTATGTACATGATTAGGTGACGTGTACTTATCGTGTACTTATCAAATTTTTTATTTTAGACACGAAAACGATCCGTTTAATAATCATATCTACCAAATAGACACGATAAATACACAAGATACAATAAGCATAAATCCAAAGTTATATCGTGTCGTGTCAAAAGTTGATAGGTTTAGCCAAGTTTCACTATTTACGAAGAAATTATTAAGACTGGTAGTACAAGAATTAATGCAATTAACTTGCAGTTTGAATATTAAAATAAGTGAAGTTAACTTGTAACCTAGGCATCAAATATATTTAAAGTCCATTATATATTGTAGTCAAGATAGAAATTTCTTGATCCCATGATTTGACAACCTATGGATGTTGTATGACATCATTAATTATCAAAACATTATATTGTTGAATCATATTTTTATAAATATTTAGGTTGAAAACTAAGAATCAAACCAATCTGACTGACTTTTGAACGGTTCAATTTTAAGTACATACATGATTTGATTTGATTCTAATATGTTTAGAACTGATAGGTACGATTCGATTATATTCATAATCCTTGTTAGAACCGAACTGAATTGAACCATGTGTTCTCCTAGTAACAAACTCCATCTTCAACCACTATTGTAACCCACACAACCACTACCATCTCCAATTGTTGTCGCATCAACAAAAGTTACACCTTTCTCTGATAAAACCGTGGCCTTTGCCCTAGGGAAGCAACCATCGCTGCCCTCCTCATCACAAGTTGATTATGTTGATGATGCTCTCAGTAGCCTTTGCCATTATCATGGAGTCTGATATACGTGTTCTTTGAACGGAGATAGAAATAAGAGCCATGTACAATGTATGGCTTCAGACCTATGAAAAGTGTCGTAATTCTTGCTACATGATGGAATAGAGGTACAAAATCTTTGAGAACAACCTTCATTTCGTTGATGAGCATAATAGGCTAGAGAACAACTACACATACACCGTAGGACTTGACAGGTTCATAAACTTGATGAACAAGGAGTGGTAGGTTGTGGTGGGGGCGAGGAGTAATTCCCAATCTAGTTGGAGCATAGCGGTAAATAACGATGGGAGCAATAGATTTTTGTTGGTTTTGAAAATGATTAGGTAATAGTGGTGAAGATTGGCAGAGGAGATTGCGGTTTGAAGTTAATGGATCAACGGATGATGGTGACAAAAAGAAAATGGAACATGTAGGAAAATGACAAGGGATTTTTACTATTTTATGTGACATTTTCATTTTCTTCGTAGTTGAGATTGCTTCCTTTTTTTAATAAAAAAAAGATGGGAATACAAACAATAGTACATAAGATGGTGTGAGGTTTTCTTGTATATTTTTTTGTAAGTAAATGTTAACTTTTGATGGAATTTTTAATGCACAAATAATTGTAATATCTTTTTTAATAAATTTCTATGAATTAGTTACATTGGTATATATTTATATCTTTTTAACTTTCCTTTTACCTATTATTGACATGTTTTAAATGCTCATGTATACAAGATGGATGAGTAAAATAAATCTCGAAAAGTTCAAGCCAATTCAACTCCTAGATCTTTACAAAGTCATCTATGGTTTATATCATTTTTTAGCTTTTTAATTACTTTTATGAATATTTATACATAATTAATTGTGATATTTACATACTTTATTCTAACAAAGAAATTAGTACTACTCAAACTAGAGTTTATTCTAACAAAGGAATTAGTACTATTCAAACTAGAGCATTAAACATGCTAGAAGAACAAGCTAGGTTTGTCGATCATTTAATATTTAAGTTTATATATTTTTATAAGGAATTAACATTTTACCTATAAAATTCATAATTTTCATGTAAGTAAGCCTTTCATGATAAATTGTTACATTTATTATAAGTGAAGTTCTATAAAAATCATACCATGCAATATATATTTTTCTTGATTAATCCATAAATACAGATGTATAAATAAAATAAAAAATTATGCACATGTTTACATGAGGGATGACAAAAATAACAATGGAATCTTAAAAGTGTTAGACAATAAAGTACAAGTCAAATGTATTATCCCTATATTTGAATTTAATATTAAAAATTAGATTAATCAATAAATATAAATATATAAATTATTTTATTCTACAATTTATATATTAAAAAATTATGCACATGTAAATATAAAATATATAAACTAGTTTATTCTACAATTTAATATTAATTAAATAATGCTTTGATCAATTCTTTTGATTTTATGAGTAGAGCTATCAATTACAAATTTACACCACTAAGGATGTTGCATCATTACCAACGTAGATGGAATATAAATTGCCATCTTGTAAGAATGTTGGGAATTTCAAAAACCATTGGGTGAGGATATTTTGTACCATCATGGAAAATGGTATTCATGGATGGAGAGGTTTGCCATCAATGATTACTTTATTTTAGTTTATAATTCACACTAACAAATGTATTATTAATTTATAAATATTTTTTTACAGGAAACTCAAATTGATGCTATCGCTTGAAATGAAACCATCAAGGAATTATGTGGTATATTAAAGGAAGGCCACTTGTACAGTATGTTTGATTTAGTTGTATGTATGTTGGAAATGAATTCCAATTGGTATTCAATGCAAAGACAAACAATGGGTTTGAAAAGCAAGATTGTGAAAAGATTCCTAGATACAAATACAACCTCATACCATTAAGAATCATTAGTGAGTATGTGAACCAAGACTTCTTAATAGGTAAAAAATATGCACATGCATGTTGCTCTCATTTTCTACTCATTCTTATTGTTTTGTGTAATACTAACATGAAAGTTGTGATTAGTACAGTTTGCTTTGTGGACCAGAGAAAAACTTGAATACATCATATAATGCTTTTTCATGTAAAAGAGACATCATGATATTAGATAAAAAGTAAGTAAAATTTTTTATTTAAATCGTTGTCTCTTTAATGGTTAAATAATTTTATGCTTTATTTTGTTTTTTATCCTAGTTATGTTCCGATCACTATGATTTTCTGAGGAGAACATTCATACAATGAAGGAAACAACTTGAAGATATCGTACATGAAATTCCAATCATTATTGCACTTGGAAGTAAGACACCTTCATATCAAGATACATTTACTTAAATTACTATCAATTTAGGTTTTTTATTTAATTAAATTACTAAAAATAATTTTTTATTAGGGATTTCTCTCTCTACCTTGCACTTCAATAGGATTATAATCAATCCAAATCCAAATATAGCAAAGGTGACTTATCTTTTAACATGGTAAGATCAATTTGTAGATTAATTGTATTTTTTTTTTTAAATTGCATTTGTTCTCCTTGAAGTTTCAAGGTTTTGAATATAAAAGCAAGGTTTTATTATGCATTTTTGATATCAAAAATTTTAAAAACAATTTACATTTCTGATGTCATGATACCCTTCTTCTAAAGATATTTTTATTAGTATGCATATTCCATGTTGATGTTAGAAATGCATCTTCCTTGAGAGGGTATTGCAACAAATGAAATGTGCATTATCAAAAGCCCTAGAAGTCAAAACCCATGCAACATTAAAATGTATTTTTGAGATATCAAAGGAAGAATCCGATTGCATGTTATGTTGAACATTTTTGTACGCAAATCCAACAACGATGAGGAATCCGGAATAAAATAGATACAATCATTCATTTTAGCTTAGTACTAGTCAATTAATATGTAATGTGTTTAATGTTATCAGCCAAAAACCATGATATTATTATTTTACCACTAAACTATTACAAGTCCTCATCACAATTAAGGTTTTATACATAAGATATCGAACACATGCAAATCAATTCAATTTTATGAAGAATGTATTATGGTTCTTCCTATATATGCATCCAACCCAAGGTTTTATTATACGTCATATTTAATTCTGATATTTTTGATACAAAAACAAGTGTTAAACAGGATAGAGGAGAAAGCAAAGAAACTAATCTCAAACTTGTCTAATTGAGTTGGTCAATGTTATGGGTGTTACACTAACAATATGGATTTTCTATTAAGGTATACTTATAATGTTAATTTAATTTTATAAAAAATTAAACCCAATGTTGATTAAATAATATAGTTATTATTAATGTTTTCACAGATATCTTCTAAGGATAAGGTAACTATACTAGATGTTGTTAGCGAGTTGAAAATCATAGTATTTGATAAAGAGGCAAATTTTACCTTACAGAAATTTGCAATAGAACTTTATGTGTTATCCCTAGAGGTAAGTAACAATAAAATTGTCAACATTTCGTTGCTTTATAACTTATATAATTTCTTCTATCTTTGCTAAAAGAATTTTTTTTCTTAAGAAAATGGCATGAAAAAAGTTGAAGACATTATTTTCTCTAAGATGTGGAAAAAAAATATCTTTACAAGATCAAAGGATAAAGCATGCTCAAGAATCAATGAATGATTTGGTATTCCTCTACATGATGTATTTGATATAGATCTAGTTAAGGAATCTCAATTCTTATTAAAAGAAATGTTTTTTTATGGAAGGATGAAGGTATCATCACTTATATTTTTAATAAAAATGAAATTAAATTATCAATTTTAATAATGTTTGATCTTTTTTTTTAACAGAATACGCACAAGGAGAAGGCAACAGCTTTATTTATGCTGACTAAGCATTTAGTCTTAGAAAATATAGAAACATCTTCCATTTAGTGTTGTTTCTTGATTAATTTATGTTTTACTAACGTTAACATTTGTACATGGTTTATGATATTGTATGTTATTTAGATTATGTTTATTTACTATTGATGCCATTTCTTTCATGGGTGTTAATTTTTTAATATCAAGTACTTATGATTTTCTATCTTAGCTTTTTTTTCTCACCCATTGCGTGGGATTTTTTACTAGTTATATGCGAATTGTAAACCTTCCAGAAGGATCAAGTTGCCCCAGTCAACTACACAACAGAAAGCCTGAATTGTTCTTAAATTAGATTTTGAGAAGGCTTTTGATAATGTAAATTGAGAATTTTTAATTAATACACTTAGAGGAATTAGTTGTGGGGATAAATGGTTATCTTAGATAAAAATGTGTATTAGTACGGCCAAATACTCTGTTATAGTGAATAGCTCTCTAAAAGGTTTTTTTGAAGCGACAAATGGACTAGGGTAGGATGATTCGTTGTCGTCTTTTCTTTTTATTGTAACTACTTATGTGCTCAATAGAATGTTAGTCCTTGGACTTTAGAAGAATCTTAAAACAATCTTATCTCAGAAATTCAATTTTTTAGAGTTGAATCCAATGTCATTAATATCCAAAATGTTGATGACACTATCTTATTTCTTTCTCTCTTGGATGACTATGTGATTAATGTTAAAAGAATTCTGGGATGCTTCCAAGTTCGTTCTGGGTTTAGAATAAATTTTCACAAATCATCCATTTTTGGCATTGATATCTCTCATGAAATGATTGGAAGATACTATGACATACTGGGATATAAGATGAAATCGTTTCCCATTAAATGTTTAAGACTTCCTTTATGCTATAGGAAAGTTTCATATAATGATTGGACTCCTGTTTTAGACAAATTAACATCTAAACTTGCCACATGGAGGGCTAAGTTTTTATTGATTGGGAGCAAACTAACATTGGTTAACTCTGTGTCATCTATTCTCACCTATTTTTTATCTATTTTTCACTTGCTTGCTAAAGTGGAAAAAGAAATTGACTATATCAGGCGTAGGTTCCTTTGGAATATTTCTTCTCTCGCAAAAAAAGGTTTTCACTTTGCTAAGTGGTAGAGTCTTTGTAGAGCTAAAGAAAATGATGGTTGGAGTATTATTAATATTAGAAACTTTAATTCTGCTTTAAAGTGTAAATTACTCTGGTAATTTTTAATGGGTAATTTTAAGCTCAAGTAGCCTGATTTAATCAAAGCACGTTATTTTCCCAAAATCAGGTAGGAACGTAATTGAATGCTGAATCTAACATTGGTTCTCTTCTATGGCAGGAACTTAGATTGCATTTTCTCATATTGAATACCTTTATAAAATTCACGGTGCATAATGGAGAAAATACA
The DNA here is from genome assembly GCA_024699735.1 of Posidonia australis. Taxonomy (NCBI): domain Eukaryota; kingdom Viridiplantae; phylum Streptophyta; class Magnoliopsida; order Alismatales; family Posidoniaceae; genus Posidonia; species Posidonia australis. The sequence goes on along the minus strand of JAMKQA010034038.1, from coordinate 1,131 downwards.
ATATTTTGGAAGAATAAGTGGTTTGATAATATTGCTTTAAAAAATGCCATACCTGATCTTTTCTTGCTGTCTAATATGAAAAAAAGGAGTGTTCAAAAAATCCATAGAAAGTACTTTGTTGTGTAATCCAACTAGTTTTACTACTGATTTTGGACTATTACAAACTCAAATGGACTTGTTTTCAGATATTCTTCAGAATCTAAATCTCAATAACGAATCCGATAAATAAATATGGATGGCATCTTTAGATAATCTATTTTCAGTGAAAAGCTGTTATTCGATTCTTAATGATGGTGGGTTACGTTTTCCCCTTATGAATGATATCTGAAAAAGTTGGGCTCCTTTAAAAATAAAGGTTTTCGGATGGTTAGTTATTCATGACAAAATTCTCTTAAGGGTTAACTTAGGTAAAAAGGAATGGTTGAGATCTTTAAATTGTATTTCTTGTGGATTTTATAGTGAATCCTCCTAAAATATTTTACTTCACTGTCCTATAACGTTGGACATATGGAATTTTTTTCTAAATAGTCCTTGTTTGTCTAACATATTTACTACAAATGTATTCTCTGTTTACTCGTTGTAAACATAAATCATATAAGAACGACTGGAACATGCTCGTTCAGGTAATTTTTTGGACTATATAAGATACAATAACAACGGGAAGAAATGGGAAAAAATCTGCGCCGCTGCGGTTGACCCTTTCGGAAGGGGTCCGGACGCTCCTCCGATTCTGTTCTCCTCCATCAAGCCACCCATTTAGACTGGGTTGCCTTCAAAGCGAGCCTCCTTGAAGAGGACTGCTCCGACGCTCCGTCTCCCCCGGCAAAACCTCGCCGTCCTCGTCGATCTCGAAAACACTATTGATCGTCTTCTAAGGGGCAGGTATGCTTGCGGGGGAAGGATCATTCTCCCCTCTGTGGGGCTGAACCAGTGATCTCCTCTGGTGCCCTTTCTGTGGGGGGGGCGCCCCCTTGTCCCTTCGACGAGCCGTCGAATGGGCTATGTCTTGCCTGGAGCAAGACAGGAAGTTGTATCTGTTAGAAATATTAACATTAATTTTGATGATTATTCATTTGTGTTTATTTTCATAAATATTATAACGTGAAAAAGATTTAGAGTGTCTTAGCATGA
>JAMKQA010034037.1:0-32843 GCA_024699735.1 Posidonia australis | reverse complement strand
GTTGAAGAACAACAACCAATCTCGTTTTTGAGAGGAGTTCTTCTTCTCTTTTGTAGCAGCAACCACCATAGTGAAACCCACCTTTGAGAGAGCCATCCATGGAGTACCCAGCAAGGGGAACCACGTTAAATCCTTGGGTGTTTGCGTGATTGATATCTTGGCATTTCTTCTCCTTGGTGGCAATTCGTTTCTAGGCATGCGGCTGGACAACTCCTCTTCTACTCGAATTTTCTCCTCACTCCACTTGTTGATTTCGTTTGGATTCATGGGGCTTTTGCTATTGGACGTATAACAAGGGCCATGATTGATCTAGTGAATTCGAGGACGAGAAGATGGCTCGAAAATACCGAAAAAAGCGATATGAAGATAAAACGAGGAGTCGCCACCTAGTCTATTCAAAACTAGAAGATGAGGAAAACCGTATTGGAAAACCAAAGAAACTCGCAATCGAATGCGAATAATAGATGACTCATGCCATATGGATTCGACACACGGATCATTGTGAACCAAAGAAAGGGTAAGGACTCCTATTTTGTACAGGGAAGGTGTTAGGCACCCCCACAACAAATTGGTCTTTCTTAGAATCTCGCTCGCGTGCATGGAAATGTGGGCACTTGGATGCCAACTAATGGGGCTACATGGACGATGCAAGAGAAATAAATTATATGGCTAAGAGGTCATGATGTATTGGAAACTGAGTGCAATCAAAATAGGATACATAAAACAAAAACACAGGATGTAGGTGTGGTGGGACCAATGGCTAAGCTGTTCTAGATTCCACCCCTGGATGACACATGCATGTGCCACGCGCAAGTGACTCGTGCAGCCATGACGCGTCATCCAGAGGTGCCATGGCTATTTGCCATCATGGCCTAATCCCAGGCACATAGGGGTTATAATGCAATGACCAACAGGGCGTAAGGGAGATTAACATGCTAGGGGACAAACATGAGCTTAAAACCGGGAAAAGATCACTTCATGAAGGAATACTTATGAAACAAGAGATTAAAGCATATTGGAGAGTAAAACCATGCTAAAGGAAACCAAATATGCAAAAGTGCCCTAACTAGTGGAGGTTGGGCTTTGGCTTGGTTGGACCTGACCCTCTGCAAACCCTTTCCAATACGTGCATGGGTGGAGCACTATCGGGGCGTGTCGCTGGAACAGAGGGCCTAGCCTGCCTCCTTCATCACCTCCTCTTCGGAAGGTGGGACATCACTGGACAACGAGGGTTGTTTGGGAGCCTAGGGAGTACGCCATGAATAGATGAGAATGCTAGGGAAATATCGGAAATCCATGGGCTCTCCTCCCTATCCCCGTCGCCGGCATTAATGTTGACCTTCCTCCGACGAGCCTCCACAAGAGGTTTCCAGCATGGGAGGTCGTCTTAGTCGCTTTAGGGAATGAAGAAGGAGGGAGGGGGGCCATCAGACGTCTGCACCAAGAGCTCAAGGGCCGAGATGGCCTCACGCTGGTGACCGGTGTTCGCCGACGGCGAGGATGACGGGATGGACAAAAAGGGAACAAACACAAAATGAACTGTGCAGGAAAGATATAAATACGGTGCTAGATGTTTCAACAATGGTCTTGAGGGAAGAGTTGTACTTGTGGGCTGCTGGAGATGTGTTGTCGATGTCAGCAGATGAGGGTACTTCGGCGAGGAGGCGGAGTGTTGACCATGTGGCTGTGGGAAGTCTGGGAATGGCAAGGGACTCCAAGGAGGAGTTTGGGATGCTGATCAAAGGTGGAAGAAGGTAGCCCCAAATGGTTTGGGAGCTGGGTTGTCTCTTTCTCTGACGAGGTTGCTCTCTGGTTTCTCTAGGTTTTCCTTGGAGAAAATGGTAGTGTCCTAGTTGAGAGTGCTCAAGGGGTTTTTGGTTGATCATTTGGGGTGGTAGGTGGTTGATGGCGTGGAAGAGTTGGCTATCACATATGCTAGGGAGTGGCTCGCTAGCGTGCTGTAGAGGTGGCGTGCAACAGCAGATGGAGCAGGGCATGGGCGGTTGGTGGCAAGGTGTGGAAGGCTGGAGGAGTGTTAGGCATGCTGAGGGACGAATCAACGCTTCGTGCACGATTTTGCTCGTACGAGGTACGAGGTCATACAACGAAAGTGACAAATCAGGTGGTGCCTGTCGTGCTACCCTGGCCCTGATGCATGCTTGGGCTGCACTATCGGGCTACGCATGTCATTGGGCCAGAGCACACGCGCGGGGTTTTAGGTGTTGGGGCTTAGTTGGTCGAGTGGATTTAAAGGTAATTAGTGGTTTTGGGCTGGTTTTAGGTTTATGGGTTTGGTTAGGGGAAATGGGATAAGTCCAGGTTAGCCATCTAGTTACACTCTTTGTCGGGTCCATCTACCAACATTGGCCAGAAACTGGGGTGTCTACAGATGCCCCTCCCTGAGCGAGGTCGAGGGAATCGAGACTGCTGCTCAGGGTTGAGAGAAGTCACCCCGTCGCAGTTAATAGGAAGGAAATAGCCTGAGGAGAAGAGGGCCGTGGCAAGACTGACGGGCTTGTCGACCAGAAAGTGACTAGTCATGGAGGTCATACGGGTAGTTTGGGGTACCGACCCAAAAGAAAGGGGCATCCTAGATCCTGTCTGCCTAAACGGGGACCTAGGAGGGGGATACGACAAGATATCGGACTTGCCAGGCTGACAAAAGAATAGAGGAATAAGAAAGAACCTAGTCGCTGTCAGTGTACAGATAGGTCGTTTAGGAGCAGACAGAAAAGGGAGAGTTGACAAGTTATCAGGCTTGCCAGGCCGACAAAGAGAGAAAGGATAGAATGTAGTCACTATCGATGTATAGATAGGTCGGCTAGGAGTGAACAAAAAGGGGAGAGCTGACAAGTTATCGGACTTGTCGGGCCGACAAAGAGAGAAAGGATAGAACCTAGTCACTGTCAGTGTACAAACAGGTCGGCTAAGAGCTGATTGGATAGAACCTAGTTGTTGTTGGTGTACAGACAGGTCAGCTAGGAACGGACAAAAAGGGGAGAGCTGGCAAGTTATCAGACTTGTTGGGCCAACAAAGAGAGAAAGGATAGAAATTAGTCGCTGTCGGTGTACAGACAGGTCGGCTAGGAGCAGACAGAATAGAACCAAGTCGTTGTTAGTGTACAGATAGAATATAACCAAGTCACTATCGGTGTAAAGATAGGTCAGCTTGGAACGGACAAAATAGAACCAAGTCACTGTCGATGTAGAGACAGGTCGGCTTGGAGAGGATAGAACAGAACCAAGTCGCTGTCGGTGTACAGACAGGTTTGCTTGGAGCAGAAAGAATAGAACCAAGTCACTGTCGGTGTACATACAGGTTAGATTGGAGGTGACAGAATAGAACCAAGTCACTGTCGATGTACAGACTGGTCAGCTTGGAGTGGACAGAACAAAACTAAGTCGCTGTTGGTGTACACGCAGGAGAAGAGGGCCGCTATAGGTGTACAAATAGGTCGGCTTGGAGCGGATAGAATAAAACCAAGTTGCTGTCGGTGTATAGACAGGTCGGCTTGGTGCAAACAGAATAGAACCAAGTCGCTATCTATGTACAAACAGGTCGGCTTGGAGTAGACAGAAAGGGGAGAGCTGACAAGTTATCGGACTTGCCAGGCCGACAAAGTGAGAAAGGATAAAAGAGTAGATAAGAGCGATCGCTGTGGTCGGTCTGATGATGTCTCCTCCTGGGTGCTCCTTGAGCCTTCGGCAAGGTGGGGGTAAATCTGTAATTTTTCTTGATCTCATTGAATTCTGTATGAAACTGACTCCGCTCCAAAGGATGTCTTTACAAACTGGCACAGGGCATGCGGGAGCCTTTAGCAGGTTCCCCCTAGAGAGAAACTATCACAGGGCATGTGGGAAACTGTCATAGGGCATGCTTTTGACTTGCTGAACTGAATTTCCTTTTGGCAGGAATCTAGCAATTTCGAGGGTCGGTTGTTGGATGAAAACCACATCTGCAACTGTGAAGATTTTGAGGTACCCTTTCCTTTTTCTGCACAAATTTACATGGCATAACTGATTTCTGATCCTACTGTTCTTTGCTCCTTAGGTCGACGATACCGAGCGAGTGATGCCGTGTCTCTGGACACCAATGCTAGAGCACTTCAAGCGTCTCCTCGGCTTCCTGAAGGAATTTCTACTACACCATACCCCATTTGGGAGTCTCCTACACCTCTGAGCAATCCATGGGCATTATGAGTTTATTCGGGCACTCGCGAAGTAGTGGTGACACGAGACCCACACAATCCACCTCCCATTCGGTGAGATGACGATCTTGCTGGAGCACTGGGTGCTTTTGATGGGCTTCAGCTTTGGGAAGGAGCCCATAGTCGGCAAGGCCACCTCGAGGTTCGCCAAAGTTCTGGAGCTTCTTGGCTGTGAGTGCCCATTACTGATCCGATCAGCACATTATCTCCGTTATAGCTAGATCAAGGAGTGGAACTTATTCTGGCCAGATCCGATTCTGGGATCAAGGGAGGTGGGGTTTGTTCTTCGCCACATCCAGATGGAGTTGATGGCTCTGATCTTTTGTGACACTTCTGGATGCTGCGTCTTGGCGGATTGGCTGATATATCTTGCCCACCTGGATCACTTGGACCGGTATGACTGGGGTGGTGCCAGTTATACCTACATGCTCTGCGGCTTGGACAATGTCATAAAGAGCAACCAGCAATCCCATGTGGGACTCTACCTGCTACTGACGGTAAGCTCTTGTATTATCTCCTTCCATTTAAGCAATTTGATTATGTCTTGACTCCCTTTTCCGTGTTTGCAGTACTGGTGGATGGAGCATTGTATGCGGGGGCATTATTTCTTCCGCCTCTGTCCCAGACTTCTCCCTCTTCCACAGCAATGGTGTGAGCCGGACCACCGTACCGTAGTAGGGGTGTACAGTTACAAGTCTTACCACTATCTACTGGACCTGCTGTTGATACATGACACCTGTTTACTGCTTTCTTTGTTTTTGTTGAGCCACTGGAATGACTTGTGCTTTGTTTTGCCTTGTACATGTCGAGCTGAGGCCGCTTGAGCGGTATGTCGGACTAGACTAGGAGCCTCTGAACTCTACCTGGATTTACCGCCAAAAGCAGACGAAATTTTTTTGCTTCAAGAAGTCCGTCTTTTACCTGCCTGGCTCGGTTCATCATAAGTTCACCTTGGAGTTCAGCATCTCGTTTCCGCCTCCCACAGAGATGGTGCCCCGGGCCACTACCCACGTACAGGCTCGTTCTATTGCAGTAGAGATCATGGTCTATCGGAGCCAGTGTATCCTCCGACCCACCTACTATGATGAGTACCAAGAGTGGTATGAGCGCACCTGCAAGCCATATCTCTTTGAGGAAGATCTCCACGAGCAACAGCAAGATATGTGGTTCTCAGAGAACTTGGCTGAGGTAAATTTTACTTTCTGCTTGTGGCATGACCTGACTCCATGATTCCTGCTGTTCAGACATAATTGTTTGCTTTTGTTGCAGCGGTTCGAGGGCAGGCTGAGTGATTTCTATGTTCGGATGCGACGAGCCAAGGTATTGTATTCTACCTCTTCTGTTTTATTATTCCTGATTGTACATGCCTGATCATGCTGACAACATTATCCTCAGTTGTAATAGGCCCGATGGAAAGCTCGCGGGGAGGTAAGTGTTTTCCTGGTTTTGTGTTTATCATTATTTATTGTGCACATCTGGGACTGACCCTCTTATTTCAGGGATACCAGCTGGAGGACGTCATCCTCAGAAGTAGTGGTGATGAGGCTGACCCTGACCTCGAGGGGTATACTTCCGTTGTTGGGGACTTGACAGACACTTCTACTTCTGCCCCTTCCTGTGCTCGTGCGACTTCTACTGCAACTGCTCGACGGCTCTGACACAAGGGCGAGTGTTGCACCGCTCATGCTTCCCAGCGATGGGACCCAGATGAGAGTGAGGATGAAGCCTTGGACTAGTTATTCATTTTGACTTTGTATTTCTTTCAAGTGTTATAAAACATTGTTCCTTGTAAAACATTGGTCCTATAACTTGAACTATCTTTTAAATTGCCTTGCTTTTGGGGTAAATATCTTCCTTCCTTTGCTGCCTTACTGCGTGCCTTGGATGTACTTGTCTGTGCTTGTAGCTGAGCTTCAATTTGTTTGCGCTAGTTAGGCGAGGTCTGAATAGTGGTGGCTCGGTTGGCGAGCCTTGTGCCATACACGCATGTGACACGTGTGCCTCTAAAGTGCCCAGATGATGGTGTAACTGCTGGAAATCCCTAATGAATACGCCCAGGTGGCACACGCTCCTCCTCAGTGCCTCTGCTGCAGGGTCAGCATCCCTGTCCAACACATGCATGTCATCCACGCCACCACGACGCGCGTGACCTCTGACACAATCACAAGTCGTCAAGCAGCTACCCATGGGCTCTCCTCCTCCTTTAAAATGGGGGCATTTGTTGAATGGGAGGTAGACATCCGCCTCACTCCCTCTGGTCCAGGCTTCCTCTGTGGCTTGCTCACTTCTCTCCAACCGACGCCTCCTTCACCGTTCCTTTTCCACCTGCAGCTCCGGCATTGCTCCGCCGGGTTTTCGTTCTCTTCTGTTGCTGGTTCACTTCCCTTGGGCAACTTGGTGAGGCATCCATGGTAAGGTGGGATGGTTGTATGTCACGGGATCCTGATATGGTGCTCTTGTGGACTTTCTAAGGTTTCCTGACGATGGTCACTCCGCCCTACTGCTCGGACGTGCTGAGGTGCTAGATTGACATGCTTTCTGACAATGACCGAGAGAAGCTAAGGTGCTGGGGGATCTCTGGGTGACTCTTGAAGATCGCAGACGTTGAGGTGAGTCGGTATCTCCTTTGCACTATGGCCAGATTCTGGAAACTAGCCCACCATGTGTTCTTGTTTAGTCATGAGGAACTGACCATCACCCTTGAGGAAACCAGGCGACTTTGTGACCTATCGTGACTGCTAGGGCCTCCGATCTTCATGCACTGGGACGGGTATGCATCTGTCCTTTCTCAACTAACTGGTCTAAATACTGCAAAGTGTGGGAGGCGCTTAATCTGTGTAGACGATTCCGAACCCATGCTCCGCTTGGACTACTTTGATGAAGTAATCACGAGGCGCTCCGTATTGGGCGAAGATCTTTGGCTGCGAGGCTTTGTCCTCAGTTTCTTGGGGGAGCTCATATTCAGCCATTGCTGGATGACCATGGTGATTGAGGTAGCTGAGATCGCTTTGGTAGTGGTGAGCAAACCAATTGATTTGGCTCCCGTGATCCTGGTAGAGACTTACTGGGGCCTAGATTGTGCTCTCCACTGGTGTCACCTTTTCTACGTCTGTGGAGCATTGGTGCAGGTAACTTCTGGGTTCTACTAAGATTGGCACATATGTTTACTGACTCAATGCTTTTGATAGGTGTGGCTGGCGGCTCACATGGGGCTCGAGGTCCTATGCCCTCAAAGTTCGGCATTCGAAGCCTATTGTCAGAGTGGACATGCCCGGACCGTTTCTGGGGTGTGGGAGTTCTATGAGAAGTTGGAGAGACTGTCTGGAGATCAAATAGCTTGGCAGATCATCCCATCAACTACAGAGTCTTTCACAGTGTTCTTCAATGGCACCAACATGAGGGTGGTCGTTCTTCCTGGCCTGACTGGAGGAGTGGGGTGTCACCTTGTTTGTGTCCTGCGTCAGTTTGGTTTCCGCCAAGATGCCTTTGCACAATCTCCAATGCCTACCATCTTCTGGCTGTATCCTCAGAACTCCACTGTCATGACGGCTGAACTGGCTCACCTACTGCAAACTGACGTTAGCTCTGGTGATCTGACTCTAGTGAGAGGCATGGGCTGTTTTGTGGCATATAAGGCACATACACAAGCGGATTGGCCAATCAGCGAAATGGCCCCTGGCGCTCCTTTGTTTCAAAATGCTAGTAGCTCAAAGAGGCATCGGACTAGAGGGAATAACTGATCTGAGCACATGTAGTGCACTTCTGTAACTCATTTCAATGATTGTATTCTTGAACTTGAATCTGAATGAAGACTATATGCTTTTTCATTGTGTGCTCCTTTATTTCCTTTTGTGACTAGCTAGTTTGAGTGACTCTGCCATAGCATTAGGATCGACCAAATCACCTATGCTTTTGAAGGTGTAGATTGGATACATTATTGTGACTTTCTTAGCCTGGCCTCCATATCGGGTATGGGGAGGTATTTCTTGCTGTAAGCTAGCCACTGGTGTTCTTGGTAGAAATGTAAGGGAAATTACTGCAGTTCCCTGGCTTCCAGAGTCTCAAACTGGAGCATTTCTGGGCTCGATGATCTACCTTTATCTGTTCCTTCGTACGGGCCTTTAGTGTGGAGCTACCGACTTGCTCCGAACTCTTGGCCTGAAACACCTAGTCAACTGTCCATTTGCCAAAACGCAGCTAACATGCCCTTGGTTGTGGATGTTTCACCTGGTGGGGCCCGAGCATAGGTTGTTGGTGGGTCCCTAACTGAGATGTGGCTGGTTGGAGGTGGTCATGAGGGCAGCTGACATGCCCCTAGCTATAGATGCTCTGCTGAAGCCAACCATGTGGTCGTTGACATGCCTCTAGCTGGAAGTGGACCGTGTGGGCAGCTGACATGCCCCTGGTATAGATGTTCTGCTGGGGTTAACCATGTGGGCAGCTGACATGCCCCTAGCTGGAAGTGGACCGTGTTGGCAACTGACATGCCCCTGGTACAGATGTTCTACTAGGGTTAACCATGTGGGTAGATGACATGCTCTTGGCTGACTTTAGTCTTCTCATTTCTTTTGTGCCCTCTATGCATTATGATTTTTCTTGCTCACTCTTGCTCACACCCTAGTATTTTTTCTCGCTCTTGGAGGTGTGGGTCCTTAGAGAGTTTGAAAGCTTCATCTTGCTCTCGATGGGAGGTAGCTTCCTCATTTGCTAGATGATCTGGATAGAACTCTTCAGGACATGAGAACCTTTTCCCGAGGTAGGCTAAGCTTTCTGATTTCATCATCAAGCCAGGATGTAGATGGTGTATGTGCATGCATGATGATACAAGATTCCAAATATGGATGCTAAGTGCATATGTTGTGTGAATGTAGGGCTGTAGTGAAACAGAATGAACACATGCCAGGATGTGGATTACAAATGCAGAAGGCAATGATGCTGGGTGATTAGATACAAGGGAGGAGACTTTGCCCAGTGCACTGGGACCTGGTCACTGGTAGTATTTCTTCAGGTAGCACGTGTTGACCAGCTCAGACTGTTCAATGTGGCCCATGTCCTCTAGGATTACAGCTCTCTTGAGAAGACCTGCTTGACGATGAAGGGACCTCACTAGTTGGGTCAGAACTTTCCACGAGCATCGGGTAGATGAATTACTCGCAGCACCAAATCTTCAAGTGCTAGGCTTCATTGTCGGACCTTCTTTTGATAGGACCTGGCCATGCGTTTTTGATAGCACTGAACATGATGCAAGGCCTACAATCTGTGCTCATCTATTAGGTTTAGCTATATGCACCAATCTTCAACCCATTCTACCTCCTCTAGCTCTGCTTCCCTCAAGATTCTAAGTGACGAAATCTCTACCTTAATAGGGAGAACTGCCTCCATGCCATAGACCAATGAGTATGGGGTTACCCCTGTAGAAGTTCGGATGGATGTCCTGTAGGCCCACAACGCGTAGGGGAGCTAGTCATGCCAATCCCGATGAGTCTCCGCCATCTTCTTCAAGATCTTCGTGAGGTTCTTGTTGGTGGACTCCACAACGCCGTTCATCTACGGGTACTACGGGGAGGATCTGTGATGCTTGATGTGGAGGCTCTGCAAGAAATCCTCCACCCTCTTGGCTATGAAGTTCTTTCCATTATCGGAGATGAGGGCATGAGGAACCTAGTATCGCGCTATAATGTTGTTCCGGATAAACTTCTCTGTAGCCATGGCGGTAATTGCCTTGTAGGAGGCCGCTTCTACCCATTTCGTAAAAGAGTCGATGGCTACTAAGATGAAGTGGTGCCCATTGGAGACTGCGGGATCAATGGCTTTGATAATGTCAATCCCCTACGTTGAGAAGGGCCAAGGTGCAGACATATTATGTAGCTGATGAGGGGGAGCGTGGATCAGGTTCCCGTGGACCTGGCAGTTGTGACACCTTCGGACGAAACGACAACAATCCGCTTCCATTGTCGACCAGTAGTAGCCTTGTAGCATGATCTTCTTGGCCAACAAGATCCCATTCATGTGTGGACCGCACAATTCGGCATGAATCTATAGCATCAGGGTGCCGGCCTCCTTTTGGTCTACACACCTCAACAACAATTGGTTGTAGGACCTTTTGTACAAACGGCCACCCCCAAGTACATACTTCGACGCAAGCCGCTACATGGTCTTCTTGTTAGTGGCAGGGGTATCAGGCGGGAGGTTCCTAGTTTGCAAGAAAACCTTGATGTCGTGGTACCAGGGGAGCTCATCGAGTGGATCGGCTTCTTCAATGTTCATGCAGTATAGAGGGTAGTCCACTCGAGTCACCGATAAATCCACCACGTGGTTGTCCGGTATGGACAGCCACGATGCTAGTATTGCCAATGCGTCTGCATATGCATTCTTGGCTCTGTTCATGAAGGAGAAGGAAATGTCCTCCAATTATGCCATGAGCTTCAGGAGATATGAGTGATATGGCACCAGCTTCGAGTCTTTTGTCTTCCAACTCCCATTCACCTGGGATATGATCAGCAAGCATCATCGTGGACTTGCAGCTTCCGTACACCATGCTCTAATGCAGCTTGCAGACCAAGGATGCATGCTTCATATTCTACCTCATTATTGGTACATTGGAATGACAGCTTCTTGGAAAATGCGATGAGCTATCCTTGGGGCATTGCCAATACTGCCCCGATGCCCTGGCCTTTCTTGTTCACTGCCCCGTCAAAGTAGAGGTGCCACTACTTCTGGCCTTATGAGTCCTCAAGTCCTAAATCATCCATGGCGAACAATATGTCTTCATTAGGAAACTGGGTCTACAAGGGCTGATATTTTGGCAAAGGTAAGTCAGCTAGGTGATCTGCTAGGGCCTGCCCCTTTACTAATTTTTGCGTCACGAAGGTGATGTCATATTGGGATAACAAAACCTGCCACCTGACACATCTTCCCACTAGTGCCGACTTCTGGAACAGGTACTTCGTCGGATCATGCCGACACAATAGTAAAACTGGATACACCATAATGTAGTGCTGCAAGTGTTGGGTGGCCCAGACTAAGGATAAGCAAACTTTTTCGATAGTGGTATACCTAGCTTCACAATCATTGAAGTTCTTGCTCAGATAGTATACTACACTTTCTTTACGACCTGTCTCATCGTGCTGATCCAATACGATGCCCATGGAGTGCTGTGTAATTGACAAATAGAGGAGGAGTGGCCGTCCCAGCGTTGGGGGACTAGGATTGGTGGCCTGGCTAACAACTGTTTGATTTTATCGAAGGCGACTTGGCACTCCACACTCCAGGTGATCTGAGCATTTTTCGTCAGGAGCTTTAAGATTGGCTCATATATGGGAGTGAGCTGGGCGATGAAGCGGCTGATGTATTGTAGGCGTCCTAGCAAACATCGGACCTCCCTCTCTGTTGTCGAAGGGGGCATGTCAATGATGGCTCTGGCTTTGTTATGGTCGACCTCGATCCCCCTTTGGCTGACTATATATCCCAAAAGATTTCCTGATGTCACGCCAAACACACATTTGCTAGGATTCAGCTGGAGCTTGAACTTCCGCAGGCGATCAAACAACTTTCTTAGGCAATCGAGATGGTCCTCAGACTCTTTGGATTTGGCAATCATATCGTCTACGTACACCTCGATGTCCTGGTGCATGAGGTCATGGAAAAGTGTTGTCATTGTCCTCTGGTACGTAGCGTCGGCTTTCTTGTGTCCGAACGGCATCACTTTGTAGCAAAAGACCCCCCAAGGGGTGGTGAACGATGCCTTCTCCATATCCTCTTCTGCCATTCTGATCTAATTGTAACTTGAGAAGCCATCCATAAATGATAACATTTTGTGCCTTGCAGTGTTGTCCACCAGTACATCGATGTGAGGTAGTGGGAAATCATCTTTCGGGCTCGCTTTGTTGAGGTCTCTATAGTCAATGCACATGCAAACCCGTTCGTCCTTTTTCGGCACTAGAACCACATTGACTAGCCATTCTGGGTAAAGGACGACTTTAAGAAATTTTACTTGGTGTTGCTTCATGATTTCTTCTTTTAATTTGAGAAGCCATTGCTTGACTGGCTTGGCGTCTGGCTTCAACGGTAGAGTGTACACTACTACCTCAACATCCAGTCCGACCATATTGTCATAACACTAGGCAAAAACATCACCAAACTCCTTTAGAAATGTGATAAAATCTGTCCTTGCCTATGGTGACAATCTGGCATTGATGTGGACCTCCTTAACATTGCCCGACACGCCGATATTCACCATCTATGTGTCCTCCTCAATGTTCAAATTCGAACCCTTTAGATCGTTGTCGTGAGGGTGGAATTCTGGCACATCTTCTGAATCAACGACACCTGTGTCGTCCTCCTCCTCATACGTTATCAGTTCTGATAATACCTCCTCTTGGAATGTTGAGTCAGTGATATCAAAGGAGAGGATCTGCTCCAACTCCTGCCCCTATTTGCACTTGAGGAGGGTCACACTGACTCTGGTATTCTTGTAGCTGCACTGCGTGAACTTTGATCCTACGCTTTTCTGCTCTACTGAGGTGCTGGCTTGTTCTGCTCCCTCCTCTACAGTAGTTCTAATATTTTTGGTTTTTTGTAATTTTTTCTGATCTTTTTGTACTATTTACAATAATCTTCCCTTGACGGTCGTCTTACTGGTGACTGCTCTGGGGGTCGCTCCATGGGCTCTTTGAGGAGCCTACCATAAGGTCTTTTTTTGGCCCTCGCCTATCTCAAGGCGTGGCTTGTGCTACAAATACCACCTAGACCCGCCTCTCGGCTGCTCGGAGATCATCTCCTCTGGTCTAGTCTTGACTGTCCTGCCCTCCTCCACAACCATGATTGCTGGAGGACCTTGATGATTCTGGGGTGAGGCGAGTTCTTGCTCTGATGCCATTGCTTTCCCTTTCTTGTTTCTATCTTCTTCGGTCGCGTCTTCCGCCAGGACTGCCAATTGTTCCTGGAATAGCATTTCTAGGTCATTTAGCACTTCGTCTACGTGGGTCTCGATAGCCACGCCTTCCTCCTCGTCTGAGGCGAAGTCGACATAGTAGGTGCAAGATTCTGATTGTACCAAATATTTGGGGATAGGAAGGGCTGGGATATTATTGTTGCTGAACTGCTGCATCTGGGATGCCGTCGCCTCTCGCAACCTCGTTGGTAGTGCTGCTACTATGGCTAACAGAAACCGTGGCACTGGTGCTGGGACTGACTATGACTGTAATGTTGCTGCTGTGATGACTGAAACTGAATGTGGCGTTGTTTTGACTGAGACTGACTGTGGCACTGCTGTGACTGAGACTGACTGTGGCACTACTGTGACTGAGACTGACTATGGTTGTACTGCTGCTGCTGTGACTGAAACTGACTGTGGCTGTGTTGCTACGACTGTGGTTGTACTGCTGCTGCTGTGGTTGAAATTGATTATGGCTGTGCTGCTGTGACTATGGCTATGTTGCTGCAACTAGGGCTGGCAAAGCTAGACGAGTGGATGCTGAGACTACTTCCTGTTGCTGCTCTGATGTGTCACTGAGGCTTGGCTCTACTGCAATCAAGGTCTCTTCATCAGTGTAGTAATCCTCAATGCAAACCCACTCGACATCTTTCGCTGGACTTTGCTGTTGCTGCACTGCAATGACTGGGGACGGGTTCCTGTTTGGGTCCATTACACCTGCACTAACAAAGTTAGTTAAATCCCGAGGGATAAGCAGCCTTCGATGCCTGCGCACGCCTCCCTATGGTCCCTAGTATCCATGTCCTTCGCAATCTCTTCTTTCCTTTGCCTCGATAGGCTCCGTAATCCCCTGACTGTATCGTCCAAGCGGTGCTCCCTTTTCATATCCCCATCGGTGACAAAGGTTCTCAACCATCAGCTGAGGGTGGCTATGAATAGATAGGAAGCTAACACGTTAGAATTCCAGAACAAAATTGACCAGTTCAAAACGATTAACATGGTAGAGTACATCTGATGGCTTGGGATCAAAGTGGATAGTCTGAAGATCAACCAAAGAGATCACGTCAACCTCATCTTTCCCATAGTTTTTCGCCATGACAACGACAATGTCGTCGCCATAGCAGAACTTGATCATACAGTATAAGGTTGACGGGATGACCTGATGCTTGTGCAGCCAAGGGCGCCCAAGTAGAAGATTGAAAGCAAGTTCGAGGTCAACAACATAGAATTCGACGTCGAACTGAGCCAAACCGATAGTTAGAAGAATGACCAAAACCTCCAACACATCGTGGTGCGTGTTGTCAAAAGACGTCATCCCCTTGACAGTTGGCGTGATATCCATGGCTTTGAATTCGATTTTGCTTGCGGTGCGTAAGGGGCAGATGTTTAGACCTGCACCGTTATCAACTAGTGTCAAGGGGATTTGGAACTTCTGGAACTACACGGTGACAAATAGCGATTCGTTGTGATTGGTTCCCATTGAAGGCAACTCCTGGGATGAGAAGGAGATGACCTGCGACGTTGTGATCATGCCTACCATGTTTTCAAGGGTTGTAGGCTTAATTGTGGGACCTACATGGGTTGCCTGGAATACCCTGAGGAAGGCCTCCCGTTGCTCGACAGAGGTATGAATGAGGTCCCAAATGGATATATCGGCTTTGACCTTCTTAAACTGGGAGGTGAGATCATATGGGGATTTATTGGCAGTGTTGGTGGTGGGCTTGGGGGTAACTTCCTCGGTGACGAGCTTAGGGGGCTGACTTGTTTGCTGAGGTGGAGGTGGTACTAGGTGGCTTGCCCTGGGGACCGGAGCTGGGGGCTTGTACACCCGTCCGGACCGTGTGATTTCTGTGGCATATTCGTACAGTACTCGGTGGGTATCCCTAGTCAAATTGATGACTAGGGGTGTACAGGCCGCCAACTCTAGCTGAGCCACTAGTTGGCTGGTTGAAGGCATGGTGGAGTAGGCTGCTAGTTGGATAGGTTGAGCAAAAGTTGACTAAGGTCTGGCTTCAAGGTAGATGGGCTAAGTTGGGGGGAATTGCATGGTAGGTGATGTGACCGCGCGCTCTGTCCTAGCGGCCAGGTGAATCATGCTGATGATGGGTTCTAAACTGGAGAGAAAGGAAAGATATTGCTGAGACAGGAACGATTCAGAGGTAAGGTGGATAAGATCAGATGGGTCTAGCTAGGAAGAGCTGGACCCGGCAGGGAAGAGGTAGTTAACCCTTGAGGTCCAGGGTGCTCCCAGATCAGTGTGTTGAGGGAGAGGCTGACGGACTATGCTGGGGTGTGGCTGTGCTGGTGCTTGTGCTTGTGTTGGGGTAGGTGTAGACCCTACATCCTTGGTGTTGATGACAATGACCTTGGGGTCAATGAGGTCCTGTACGGCATTTCAGAGAGTGAAATAGTTGTCCATCGAGTGCCCCAGGGCCCGATGGTAATTGCAGTACAAGCTCGCTTTATACCACACCGGTAATGGACTCAGTAGTGGGTGAACGTCCGGGTACCTAAGGAGCGACTGCACCTTGGGAAGGATGGCACTTAATGGTTCGACCAGTAGGGTGAATTCTCTGTCGAATTGTCGGGGCCTCCCCTGTGGGGGGTGCTATCCTTGCCTTGCCAGTGCTATGGGATACACTGGCTCAATGGTGGTTGTGATGTGAGGTGTGTGGGGTGTCCTACGTGCTAGAGCATAAACTATCTGATTTTGAGCCGACGGGCCCATCGTGTTCACAGGTACAGTAGGGGACCCAACGTATGCAACAGCGCTCTTTGAGGGGTCCCTCCTCTTCGGATAACTAGAGCTGGAGCCATTGTTGTTGGTGGTGGTGGTGGTGCCAGTGTTGTGGCTAAGGGTGATTGCTTGCTTGGCAAATGCAATGAGTGTGGGGAAGCTACCACTACATAGCGAGCTTTCCACATGGGCATCGGCTCTAATCAGGGAGGAGAAATTGGTGATGGGCTGGATGCTAAGCAGAGCCCTTGTAGTTGGTTGCGCCCAACGGATGATCATTTTGATAGACTCCTCGTTGGAGGGCCTATCCTTAACCTACGAGGCAAGGGCATGCCAGCGCCCAACGTACTCTTCGAACAGCTTGAAGGGCTTCTGCTTGGTGGTGGCCAAGTCCTCCCTCTTGGGGACTAGGTCAAGGTTGAAGGAATACTGTTCTAGGAACGCTTGGGCTAGGTCGTTCCAAGTCCGAATGCTTGCTGTGACCATGTCGGTGGAACCCTTGCATGGCACTCCTCCTACCGGGTGCATGGAAACACTCGAGGAGACCCGATACAGTCACGACCAAGATGGTGAATCCGAAGGAAAAGACTTGACTCGGAAACACCAAGAAAAGATAAAAAAGGATAAGGAAAGGAGTCGCCACCTAGTCTTTTAATGGAAAGACGACGAAAACCAAGAAGAACAAGAAAATCGAGAAGAAAATAAGATGCAGAATGTATGTGTGTGCTCCGTGCCTAATGGACAATACACAAATGAATGCGAGCCAGAGAAAAAGTAAGGATTCTGGTTACGCATGGGGAAGGGGTCAGGCACCCCCATGCGCCCGAGAAAACTTGGCCTTTCAAGGTTTCCCTATTATTAATGGTCTATGGCTGTATGCTTGCTTATTTTATATGCTCATGCTAAATATGACTGAAAACATGCCAAATCAATGTAAAGAAATGAAACAAAGGGAAAAGTTAATCCATAGGTCAAATGTAGGCATGGAGAATGCCGCTTTACTGTACACCGTTGGGCGATGAGGAAAATCGTGAAAATCGAGAAATTCACCGAAAGCGTCTCGCAAAACAGCGGAAATTGGGATAAATTTGAGAAAATCAAAAAGGAGAAAATAATCCTCATTCCTGGACAATGTCGGCTTTGTGAAGCCTTTTACTGTACGGCCTCGGGTGATGGAAAACCAAAACAAATCTAAAGGCGAAAAAACCAGGAGAATCTAGGAAGTGACAAGAAAACCAAGCTAGAAACAAGCTAGGAAAGCATGCGCAAAGCAAGGAAGGAAAGGCAAGAGAACTTGTGCGGAAAGATGTGAAAAAAATGTGCAAAATGCATACGTGAGTGTAAATATTGAGAATTCTAGGGGCCTTTGTGAGAAAAACCCAAAATTCTAAGGAAAAATAAAGTTCTGAAGCCCAAATCATCAAAAATACATAGGAAAACACACTCTATACAATTATGAAGAAATCTGGGGTCAAATGTGTAAATATGTGCAATCCTAGTCAAAATGAAGTTTCCTTGGGGTCAAAATGCAATTTTACCACTAAAACATGCATTTAAAACAATTCAATGGAAATTCATGGTAAAAATGCAAGACAAAATGATTCAGGAAAGTTCTAGAAAGTTTCAGGGGCAAAATAGTCATTTTACCCTTGAAAATAGGCGTTCTGAGTAAATTAGTGAAGTACTGGGGCTAAACTACAAATTGCCTAGTAGAAAAAAGCATCCAGAAAAGTTTCTGAAGAAACCAGGGGCAAAAATGTAATTCACAGAGAAATAAAGCACTTAGAAGAATTTCAGTAAAGACTGAGGGTTAAAATGCAATTTACCTAGAGAAAACATGCTTCAGAGAAGTTTCAAAAGATTATAAGGGCTAAAGTGCAATTTAACTAGCAAAATAAGCATTCTGGATGATTTCAAAAGAATACAGGGGCATAAATTCAATTTTCACTGAAAAAGATGCATCCAGAAAACTTTCAGTAAAGCTTAGGGTTTTTTATGCAAAAATGTTGAATTAAATGCATTAAAAGAAAACTTGAGGGCTTTTGCTAAAGTTTAATGCCTGAAAAACATTATTTTAAATGTTCAGGGGAGCAAATGCAATATTTTCAGTGAAAACTTTATTCGAATGATTTTGGAAAATTGACTGGAGGACCTATATGTAATGAAAGGACCTACTTGTAATACAAAAAGGACCTGAAAGTAAAGAAAAGATAACTTTTAGAATTTTATTCAAATAAATGTTTTAATTGTTTTCAAAAAAGGAACAAAGAAACGACAGCCGTCGGCGATGGAGCTCCGGCGCTGCCAACCGTCAGGGGGGGCAAACAAGGCCTTCTCGTGGTCTGATCTTAGATCAGACCTCACGTGAAGCAAGAAAGGAGAGAGAGAAGAGGATCCAACGGAGTGGATCAGGGATTTGTTGGTGGGATCGGTCCTCCCACCTCCTCTGCCGTTGCGGAGCTCTGGTGAGGGCGCTAGGGAAGAAAGGGCCTCTAGAGAGCATCAACGTAGCGATCCAGTGGTTGCGGTGGCTTCGTGAAGCATTGGGGAATTTCTCGCCTCTTCTGGAGCGGAGTGGTGGTTGATCGCGCAAGGAGGAGGGTCGCTTCTAGCCGTCGTGGCCTCCTCCGGCAGGCGACGCTGCTGGGGTGCTCTAGTGCTCGTGGCACAAGCCTGGAGGCTCCGGTGGCCTCACGGGACACGGTGGAAGGTTCCTAGGCTGTCAGAGGTGCGTGGCGCAGCGGGAGGCACACGGTCAGAGGCTTCTTCCGATCTTCTTCTCCGGCGACGACGTCTTTGGGCGTGTTCTCCGGCGATCTCGTGCAGGCTGTCTGGAGGTGTTAGAGCGGCGATTCGAGGAGCAGGAGAGCTTCAGGGAGGCTAGAGGAGAAGGAGAGGAGACTAGGGGGCCAGGGACGTGCTCTTGATTGGCCCCCCCACCTACATCGCCGAGAAACGGCGATGGTGAGCCCTGGGGACCAATTCCGACCAAAGGAAGGCCATGGATGGCTCGGAATTGTCTAGAAAAAAGGAGGTGGGATCCAGGAAGCTATGAATTAAACTAGGAGGGATCAAAAGGGGCGTACTTGGCTTGACAAAGCTCTGCAACTCGCCGGAGCACTTGGAATCTCCTTCTCTCCTCTCTGCGAGCTTCGCTTTCTCTCTGGAATTCTCTGGCACTCTCAGCTCTCTTCTCTCTCATGCCAAAAAGTTCTCTAAATCATGCCTCTACCCTTCTTTTTATAAGTGAGCAGAAGAACGGCGACCCACTGTAACAGACCTCCAACTCCCTAACAGATCGACCAACAAACTTCTAACCTCCTAACCGAAGTCGTAACAACCTTGCAAACAACAAACAGCTGTCCCACCATCAGTGATCGACGGCGATCCCGGCTCCTCCGGTGACTCATCCAGTGGCTGGGGCTGCTTTGGTTCGTGCTGGATCAGTGGGGCTTGAGCTGTGGAAATGGCCCAGTGGCTGGTGAGATCAGTGAGGAGAAATGGGTTCAGTGGTTGATGAGATGAAAAATGGTGAGATGAGAGGGATGGGTTGAGGAATTGCTGGTAAAAAAGTGAGTGTAAGAAATTGAAAATAGAGAGGAGAAGGTGGGGTGTTGGGTTGGAAGAGAAAGAGAAGAAAATGGGCTGAGTTGTTTATTGTGGGCTTCCATGGGCTTAATGGGCTTATGTGGACTTTGGGGCCAAGATGGGCTTGATTGGGCTTAATGGGCCTATGTGGGCCTTGTAGGCCTCCATGGGCCTAATGGGCTTCAATTGGGCCTATGTGGGCTTAATGAGCTTATGGGCCCAAGTGGGCTTCAAGGAATTAAATGAGCCTTCAATGAGTTAAATGGGATTAAATGGGCTTCAAGGAGTTAAATGGGCCTCCAAGGGCCTATGTGGGCCAAGATGGGCTAAATTGGGCTTTGTGGGCTTTAAATGGAGTCAGTTAGGGTTAGAGGTCAGCCACCACATCTCCATCCTGTAAAATTGGGAAATTGGGGTGTCTACACTTGCCATGTCCAAAGAGGTGAACCACTTCAAGGCAGGACCAGAGAGACTCTTCTGGAACAAATGGATCAACAACCTTTCGTCAGGAAGCTAAGCAAGGTCTCCCCAGTATGCCCTTAGATGGGAGATAAGGCAGCCTTTTCCGTTGTATTTTTCAAAATATGGGACTTGGAAATTCGGTGGGAGAGTTGCCTTTGGGAAATAGCAGAGGTCCGGGAACTAAAACGACTAGTAGTCCCTGCCTTGCACTTATCGAAGTGCTCTTTCCAAATCACCCATCCTGGAAAGGAGGGCATTTGGGGTCGCTGTTGTTGAGACTGATGCTGCTTGGCCGTGTACCGCATATGTTGTGTGGGTCACACCGAGGTGCTCCTCTGGATCCACCATCATACCACCTGGTGTCATGGCATGATGGCTGGCATACTCGTGTAGGTGTGTGGTGTGGTGTGAGATGCAAGGGGGAACCAGTGTTTGATGTAGGGATGGAGGGTAGGCAGTATGCTATGCTGTGAGTGGTGTGGGGTTTGTTGGCGGCGACTGCTATCCTAGTGTGAGTCTAGGCAGCGAGACAAGAGAGTGCTACACCCCTGCCAGGCCGAGAGGCTGGCCACTAGGTGCTGTAGATTCATGCTGTGAAAAGTGAGATGAAAGTGAAGGATGTAGGGTCGGCACCCCCATCGCCTGACTAGCGAGGAGCTTGGGCGACAGCTTGGGAGGTGTAGTGGGTGCAGAGTGGAGCACCAAAGCTGAGGGCAGTGAGACCTCAAGGGGAGGAGAAGCTGGGAGCAATGAGGAGTCCAACGAGAGTGCCATGCCCTACAACTTCTGGGCAAGGGCCAAGAAGTACTGGGCTTGCACTGTTGGACTCCCATCGGTAGCAGTACTGGGCTAGATCCTGTGACCATGTCGATAGGGGGGACCACGCCCACATGCGATCGGGACAGCATGGGGACAGGTAGGGCCACGACGAATCCAAGGACGAGAAGACAACTTGAAAATACAAGAAAAATCGATACAAAGATAAAACGAGGAGTCACCACCTAGTCTATTCAAAACGGGAAGACGAGGAAAACCATATCGGAAAACCAAAAAAACTCGAAATTGAATGCGAATAATAGATGACTCATGCCATATGGATTCGACACATGGATAATTGCGAACCAGAGAAAGGGTAAGGACTCCTATTACGTACGAGGAAGGTGTTAGGCACCCGCACACGCCTGACGAATCGGTCTTTCTCGGAATCTCGCTCGTGTGCATGGAAATGTGGGCACTTGGATGCCAATTAATGGGGATACTTGGACGATGCAAGAGAAATAAATTATATGGCTAAGAGGACATGACATATTGGAAATTGAGTGTAATAAAAACATGATACATAAAACAAAAACATAGGATGTAGTTGTGGTGGGACCAATGGCTAAGCTTTGCCAGATTCCACCCCTGGATGACATGCGCATGTGCCACGCGCATGTGACTCGCGCAGCCACGACGTGTCATCTAGAGGTGCCATGGCTATTTGCCATCATGGCCTGATCCCAGGCACACAGGGGTTATAATGTAATGACCAACAGGGCGCAAGGGAGATTAACATGCTAGGGGACAAACATGAGCTAAAAATCGGGAAAAGATCACTTCATGAAGGAATACATAAGAAACAAGAGATTAAAGCGTATTGGAGAGTAAAACCATGCTAAAGGAAACCAAACATTCAAGAGTGACCTAACTAGAGGAGGTTGGGCTCTGGCTTGGTCGGACCTGACCCTCTAAAAACCCTGCCCAATACGTGCACGGGTGGCATGCTATCGGGGCACGCCGTTGGAACAGGGGGGCCTGGCCTGCCTCCTTCATCGCCTCCTTGTCGGAAGTTGGGGCATCACTAGACAATGAGAGTCGTCCAGGAGCCTACGGAGGATGCCATGAATAGATGAGAATGCCAGGGAAATATCGGAAAGCCATGGGCTCTCCTCCCCATCCCTGTCCCTGACGTCAACATCGACCTTCCTCCGGCGAGCCTCCACAGGAGGTTTCCGACTTGGGAGGTCGTCTCAATTGCTCTGGGGAATGAAGGAGGGAGGGGGCTGTCGGACATTTGCACCAAGCACTCAAGGGCCTAGATGGCCTCATGTCGATGACTGGTGTCCGCGAACGGCGAGGGTGGCAGGATGCACAAAAGGGGAACAAACACGAAATGAACTATGCAGGAAAGATGTAAATACGGTGCTAGAAGTTTCAACGATGGTCTTGAGGGAAGAGTTGTACCTGTGGGCGGCTAGAGATGCATCATTGACATCAGCAGATGAGGGATCTCCGGCAAGGAGGTGGGGCATTGACCACGGTGGCTGTATGCAGTTTGGGAATGGCTAGGGGACTCCAAGGAGGAGTTCAGATGCTGGTCGGAGGTGGAAGAAGGTAGCCTTTCACGGTTTGGGAGTTGGGTTCTCTCTTTCTCTGGTGAGGTTGCTCTTTGGTTTCTTTAGGTTTTCCTTGGTGAAAATGGCATGTCCTGGCTAAGGGTGCTCGATGGGGTTTTTGGTTGATCGTCTGGGGTGATAGGTGGCTGATGGTGTGGAAGAGTTGGCTATCAGGTAAGCCAGGGAGTGGCTAGCTGGCATGCTGTAGAGGTGGCGTGCAGCTACAGACGACGTAGGGCATGAGCGGCTGGTGGCAGGGTGTGGAAGGCTGGAGGGGTGTCAAGCACGTCGAGGGACAAATCGATGCTTCGTGCACGACATTGCTCGTACGAGGTAATACAACGAAACAGACAAGTTAGGCGGCGCCTGTTGTGCTGCCCTGGCCCTGATGTGCGCTTGGGCCGCGCTATCAGGCCATGCATGTCAATGGGCCAGAGCACACGGGCCAGGTTTTGGGTGTTGGGGCTTATTTAGACGAGTAGATTTAAAGTTAAATAGATGTTTTGGCTTGGTTTTAGGTTTATGGGTTTGGTTAGGGGAAATGGGGTAAGTTTGGGTCAACCATCTAGTTGCACTCTCTACCGGGTCCATCTGCCAACATTGGCCAAAAACCGGATTGTCTACACATAGGGCTCAAAACAAAACCATATACATCAGCAGGCAACCGATTAAAACATGACTCTCATTCATTGTTAGAATCTTAAGACAAGGTACAAGTCTAATTCTAGCTAAAATCACACATTTTATTTCCACTTTTCTTATTGGTGTTACCTTGATTAGAGGTAACTGAGCACACAAGCACTAGGTGAGAACATCATTTCCCCCACCACCCTGCACTATTGCGATAAAGTTTCCTGTGCGGGAGGACACCGTCCCGACCAACAGGTCTCAATTTCATTTCGTATGCAAAAGGTTACGTCTTTTTATGACGTCCCATCGGTGACCTGAACACCTAGGTTCATACACCCAGGCTTAGCCTACATCATCTCAAACTTGGTAATTATGGTCGTATCTGACAATTGGTTTCATGCCAATTTGCTAACACCAACCCCTCAAGGTCCTACACTAGCATCCACGGTTGTATCTGACAATTGGTTTCATTGGAGTCTTATACTCCTACCACATTACCGACACCAATCCCTTGTAACTCTAGAACACATTATCATTTTCTTTTCAAAACTCTTAGGTTTTCTTTTCAAGACCATTACTTATTCTTTTCCATTGTAGGAAGTCACTTCCATGCAACCTTGACCCTTCATTTGGGTCTCAAGCTCAAGATCATATAAAACCATGCATTCATATTCATTATTGGGTCTCATGCCCAAAAATCACATCAAACCAAACATTTATCAATTTCTTTTCATTTTTGGTGCCTCAAGCCTAAAATCATATTCAATTTTATTTATTTGAATTCCATATTTCTCCATGTCATCCACATGGGAAAAACCTCATTAATACATGCCCATTAACCATTTAAAACCATCTCTTTTCATTTTATATACACATTTATTCCTATGGGCCAGGGGTTTGGTTGGGCAAACCAAACTAGATCGATATACTGAACTAGGCAACAGACATCTAGAACGGTCGACTAAAACTAAGATTCGGTCATCCGAAAATCCCTGCTTTGGGCGACTTAAAATACCTTCGGTCGACCAAAATTCCCTTTAACGGAAGACCAGATATTTTCGGTCTACGAAATTTAGGTCTCTGGTTGAATTCTGACAATGAAACGGTATGCCAAACCCAATTTAGCATACCGAAATGCCCGTCTTCAGAAAACACCCTCCTGAGCCCAAGCCATCCATTTATAAAAATTGGGACCTCTGACGAACCCAACAAACACACCACATAATTCTTGAATAAAATATGGGGTGTAGACCTCCAAGTCTACTTCAAAACTCCTCAATCCATTCTCAAAACCATTAAGCATGTTGTTCTAAATAAAATAATAAAGGCATGAAACTCATTTCATAACACTATAGCATGCATCCCATTTCTACCAAGAACTCATGAAAACCACACAACCTAGCATGATTTCTACACATTCATGTCATTCACCTCATCTCCATTATTCCCATTATTTTTCCATGATTTTACATGCATTTCCATGATTTGCACCCATTTAACTCATAATCCTTTATTTACGAAACGAGGGGGAAGGAAGGGGTCACGTACCTTTTTGGGATTTTCGACGACCTAACCGCACTCCGACAAGCTTCGCACCAGCGATCTGTGCATAGGCTCCTCTTCCCACAATGCACCACCTCACACTCTCTCTGGCTTTGTTGGTTTCCCCTTCTCTTTTCTTGTGCCTCTCTCCTGATGCCAGTGCCTCTGCCCTCTTCTCCTCCTTTCCTCTTATCTTCTCCCCTCTTTGTGAATCTCGTCAACTTGTTTGCCGCTCCATCACCTCAGGCGAGGATGGGACAAGGCAGAGTTGACCATCTATGCGTGTAGGTGCTCGTGAGGAGAGAAAAGAGAAGAAGAAGAAGACAGCACTTTGTAAAACAGTGGCACTATGCTTGGGTTGGACCCCACACATACAAACACAACACCAAAACCACATAACCCGGGAAACCACAAGCCAAGCCACACATGAGAGAAAAAGCACATGGCCACCAAATATTAGATCATCCATTAATAAACCATACTCAAATATTATAATTAATTTCATGGTTTACATTAATTGGATAATCAGACCCAGATGTCACAATAACACTGAAATTATGGAGTGCGACTCCATCCCTATCCCTAATATGACAGTACTTGAGCTACAATAATAGGATTGAATTGAAGCTTATGTGGTAGGGTACTGTATTATAGATTACCCTTGGAAATTCACCTATAGTGAGTGTGGTCATGCGGCTGCGACTTTGAGGATAGAAGGGCAATCTTCTAAAAGCATTCATGAAAATTGATACAAGCGCAAGGCCATAATGTGCTACCTAGAGAATCGGATGATGTAGTGTGTACTATATATGTAGTAGGTTTAAATATGATAAAAAGGACTTAATTCAAGGTGTAATCCACGTTGCTTTTAGATGTAAATCTACAATACCAAATGAAGGTTCAAGTCCACTAGACACCTTCACCCAATGTGTAGTATTAAAGTCTAGAGAGTTTGCTTTCTTTCTTTTTGTTTGTTTTATGTTTTAAAGATAATCTTGAATTGGGGAAGAATGTTGGAAAATAACGGTTTTAGTTTCAATGATCAAATTCAAAATATCTTTTAATATATCATCATCATGTTGTTTATATTCAAATTTTATTTTAATACCTTTTAATATAACATTTACTCTATCATTATGTGTATTCTCTATAATTATGTTGTTTCCTTTTGTGGTGGGAATTGTGTTGACCCACAATGAGTCTTCTCTCTTCTATATATTTTCATTATTGTGTTTTGGAAAAACAAGAGATAAAAATCTCTTTTGCTTCTTATTCATTCTTTCGTTTTTATCTTTGGCTATAACACTATAGTACATTTCAAAGATCTCAAAAACCTTGCACTTTTGAAGATATTGGTGTTGTATCCTTAGAGAAGAATTGAAAAATCCATGAGTGTAACACCTAGCCTAACTATCCAAATTATGGTAAACCATGGAATAATTCTAATAATTGTGTAAAATGGTTTATTAATGGATAATCATAGAGTTTTTGGTCCCATGTGTTGTATTGGGTTGGTTTCTTAGGTTGAGTGGCATTTTGGCCTATTGTGGCTCCTATGTGTGCATGGAATCTTTGTTGGCTTGGATGCATCAGAAGTGCAAGTGAGAAAGGGAAGCCAGGGGTGTGAAAGCAGTAAGAAAATAGAGGGCCTATAACGACCCAGATTTGGAAGTAGTGTTTTGGCAAGACAATTAGGTGGGATTCAGGTGTGATGGGCGTTGGGCGCCCTAGTGCCCAATGTTGGTCATGTTTGCAATATTGTCTTATGCCTATGTAGACACCCCAATTTTGAGGTCATCTGGCAGTAGGCTCCTCCGGATGATACTCTAGTCGCAACACCCAAAACCCAAAACCCTAGTCCAATCAGGCCAATAGTAGCCCACCTGACCCAATTAAACTTAAAATCCAATAAAAATCCTAATTAATCAAATTCTAAATCCTAACCAAGTAAAAAGAAATTAAATCAATTTAAAATCCATTAATAAGACAAAAACCCTAATTAAAGCTTAATTCAAATTAAATCACTTAAAAATCCAAATAAATAAGTAAAACCGCTAATTAAAGTTAAAATCCACTGAAAATCCTAATTAATAAAAAACCAATACCCTAATTAATCCAAAAACCCTAAATAAACACAAAAACCCTAAATAAACATAAAAATCCTAATTAATAAATCCATAAACCCTAATTAATCCAAAAATCCCTAAATAACCCTAATTAAAACTCAAAACCCTAATTTCAAATCAATTAAATAAAACCCTAAATCCAAAATTAATAATCACATTTAGCTCACAAAATCCTAATTAAAAACTTAAAATTAAAACCCTAAAATCCATAAAAATTCCAAACCCAAAATAAAATAAGAAAACCCAAAATAATTAAAACCTTGATTTAAAACCAACTAATTAAACTTTAATCACAAACTTAATTAAAATCATAAAACATAAATAAAAAGTCTAAAATAAAATTCAAAACCAAGACCCTAAAAAATCCTTAAAAAAATTCATGAAAAAATCAAACCTAAACCAATTAAAACCTTAAATCACAAAATTAAGAGATTAAATCAAACCCACAAAACCCCATTAAAATTTTAAAATCAAAACCCTAAAAAGTCCAAAAATTCCAAAAATAAAATCACTACAAAAATCCAAATAAAAAGCCCAAAACCCAAGCCCAATAAACTCAATACCATTTCGTTTAAGAATTCAATTTCAAACTTTACAAATGTCAAAAATAATTCTGGCGACCCTATTTTTTCGACAAAAACTCCGGCGAGCAATCCCGAGAAATCCGGAGCAAATCACAACCTCTGAGATACTTGGCCAACCTCCTCTAGCTCAGGCCCGATCCAACGGCGCTGATGGGTTGAGGGGAGGAGGATCAACGGCGGAGAACCACCTTGTTGGAGTATAAAGCCCCTCGCCGTCAACAGAAGAAAGGACCTTTGGTCCAAAACCCATTCCAAAGATTTTTCAGACCTCTTGCGAGCCTCCAAGCCCCCTCACCAACGACCCTTGAGCCTAGCCAGGGCCTCCCATCCGAGTTTCCCTCAGCCACTAGCCGTCGATGGGCAGATCAGAGCAACCACCGGAGTTGTTTCCGTCGACCAGTCGTCGGAGTTCGTGGGACAGCCACCAAGGTAATCTCCTGCCCTTCCTTTTCATTTGTGCATACCCCTTAGAGTCCCATAGGGCCTCCAGGACGCGCCACGAGGGAGCCAAGCTCCCCGCGTGTCTCCTGCCCCTTCCTTCGGCGATGGGTTTACCATCGTCGGCGGCCCCGAGCTCAACTGCAGGACGGCCACTCTGGCCCCTCCTCTCCTCCTCTCCTCATCTCCTCCTCCTCTGTCCCCCATTCTAGAAAACAGCCTCCGCAGCCCGCGGCGTCGCCACCGCCACCGCAGTCGCATCCACACACCGTCGAGATGGCCCATGCCGCTCCGACGCCTGCCGCTCCAAGCGAAGGCCTCCAGAGGACTCCCTGCCATGCGCCGAAGCTTCCTGCGTCGCTCCACTGCTAGCTCGATGCCCCGCGATGCCCCAGCCACTGCTGTCGAGCTTCTCACCCGAGCTCGAGTCGGGGGAAACGTTCCAGACCTCCCCAAGTTTTGTCAATGCTCCCCAGAGCTCCGCGTGCCGCCGTGATACTCCTCCGGCCTTCCCACACCTTTTCAGCCCCTAGAGAGCCCTAGGAAGGTCGCCTGAGAGGGTCGCTGGCGGCAGAGCGCCAACGACCTCTAATGATCTTCGAATGGGCCTTTTATGACCCATTCATTTTAGTTTTTGATTATTACATTTAGATCCTCTGTTTATTACATTTCAGTCCTTTTTTATTACATTTGGGTCCAGACATTTTCATTTTAATCCCTAACGTTTTAAAATAGTTTTTATTTCTTTTTTTTGCCTGTGAATTTTGCATTTGATCCCCTGAAGAGTTCATCTTTTAATTCTTAACAAATTGATGCATGTTTTTATCACATTTAATCCTGAAAATTTACGTTTAGCCCCTGAATGTCTTTAAGACAAGTTTTCTCTGTGAATTTTACATTCTGAACCTTGAATATGTTTAAATTTGCACTGATAATCATTAAAATGGGTTTTATCACATTTAAGTCATGGAAATTTGCATTTAGGCCCCTAAAGTTTTCTGAAAAGTTTTTCCTTTGGGAAATTTGGAATCTGAGCCCTGAATTGTTCAAAAATTACACTGTTCTTCATGAAAATTGAATTTTCCTTACAGTTTGGTCCTGAAAATTTGCATTTAACCCTTAGAACTTTAAAAAATGATTTTTCCTTGTACATTTTGCATTTTAGACATCAAGAAACTTCATAATTGCATTAACCAAGATAAAAGCCTCATTTTTGTCATAATCAGACCCTGGAATTTTGCAGAAAAGTTCCTGGATTCACATTAGAGTACTTTTGAACAGGAAATTTACATTTTGACCCTTCACTTATTTCTAAATCTATCATTTAGTGTTTTTAAATGTTTTCTATCATATTTTGGGTCGTTTTTCACTCGTATTTTGCATTTGATCATAGAATCTATTTAAGCATCATGTTTTCATTGAGATTTGATCTTTAGCTTCACATTTTGGCCACGTTTGCACCAATGTGTAGATTTTGCACTTTAGACCCTGACTTTTCAGGAAATTATCCAAGTGCAATTTTTACATCCTTGTGCCACATTGACATTGGACCCATCATTTTCATGTTAGAATAAGGGTCATGAATCTTTTTTTCATCCAGTTTCTTGCTCTTTTAGCGAATTTTGCGTTTTAGTCTCTATGTTGCGTTTACATCCTTTTGGTGATTTTTCTTCGCCCTGTTTCTTGCAAGTGACATTATCCAGACATTTAGCATACATTTTGACATAACTTAGGCCATGCATCACTCCCATGCAAGCACTGGCCAGGGAAAATGACCAAATTGCCCCTATGCCCTAATTCATGAGCATGCATCTCGATCTTTGCATTTAGTCTTGCATAGCCCATGTCTAAGCTATTCTTTAGATTTTTTACACATTTAGGCACTTATCCATGATCTCATATCCGTTTTCCTTACGTTTGCATCCCTATTTGGCGAGCCGGCATCCTATGCCTTTCCTTCATGGATTTCTTTTTTTTTCACTTTGTCCTTAGGGTCTCTTATTCATTATCTGATTTGATTGGCTTTAATCCTACATTTCAGATTTTTGATTTGATTTGGATATCACCACCCGAGGGCTTACATTAACAGGCCTGAGGGCCGACATTGTCCCCACTACGGATTATTTTCCCCTTTTTGATTTTCATGACTTTTTACATGATTCTGATTCACTCTGTCTTCAGAGTTTCTTATCCAATATTCGATCAGATGAGTTTTGATCCTAAATTTCATATTGTTGATTTGATTTGGGTTTCATCGTCCAAGGGCGTACATTAATAGGCCCAAGGGCCGACATTGTCCCTACCACGGATTATTTTTCCCTTTTTGATTTTCACGACCTTTTTCATGATTCTGAAGACTCGGGTTGACTTGGCTTGTCATCTTTTTGATGTCATTATGTTTTTCAGAAGTGTTCTTTAACAAAACCTTGTCATTTCATGTGATTTTCTACAATTTTGTCAATTCATGTGGATTTCTCTGCAATTTTCACACATCGTCTTGCACATCCATCTAGTCTTGTCATGGCATACATATTAGCATGATTAGAGCATGATCTAGGTTTAGCAAACATTCATCTAGCCTTTAGCAAGCAATTGGACTAGTAAGACTGAGTTTCTCGAGCGTACGAGGGTGCCTAACACCTTCCTCATGCGTAATAGGAATCCTTACCCATCATCTGGTTAGCAGACATCCAGCCTTCACTTCTGCACTCCAACCATTCATCTTTTTTGGGGTTTTCCTTGCCTTTCCCTTAAAAGTCTAGGTGGCGACTCCTTTTCTTTTCTTTTATCTTTCCTTGCACCTTCGCCATCTTGGCATGGCTGTGATCTCCTTCCCCCTCCTCCGGGTCGGCATGGTCACAGCCTGGATTGTGGGTTTCTAGCCTGTTTGTGTTGTGTGGTTCGTGTGCTATGTTGGCCTTTGTACGAGTTTTGTTGGTTTGTTCTGGGCCGTAGAGTTTGGTTAGCGTACTTAGGTGGTTGGTCTCTACTGGCATGAGCCATGTGGATGTGGAAGGTCGTGTGGCTTGGTCTCGTGCTGTGGCTTCTTTCCCTTCTTTCTTTCTTTTTTTCTTTCCTTCCTTTCTTTCTCTTTTCTCTCTCATGGGCGCCAGCCCTTCCTCCTCTTCTTCTTCTTCTTCTTCACGACGAGTGAGGGCAAGAGAGGGAGAATGAGAGAGAGACGAGAGAGGGCTGAGAGAGAGAGAGAGAGATGGCCAGAGGAGGGGGATGCCACCGCCATTGCCGCGCCGCCATTGCAAGGAGGGGGAGGTGCGTCATCGTTCGCTACTTGTCGTCATTGCACCTTCGGTGGAGGCAGGCATCTCGTAGGTTTATTTTTGGTTTCTAATTTGATTCCTAGGTGCATGATAGTATGCTCGTAATTGTAGCAAGTTTTATTCCATCTATTGAACATTTGTGGGCCATTTATGGTCGTATTTATTGTGTGGAGTGAATAGTGTCCTCTTTGTGTTTTCTGTTGATTTCTCGAGATCCACTTGATGAATCTCTGTGTTGCTTGTCTAGTTTGGAAGATCTCGTCGAGATCTTCATTTTGATATATAGCTTGCATGGTTTGTGTGGGTGATTTACAGGATTGGGTTTTAGGTCTCATTTCAGGGTGCCCTATTGTCGCCTAGTTTGGCATGCTGAATTATTTTGGTATGCCATTTTTGCTGGAGATTGTCCCTTTGATCCCTGATTCGGTCGACCGAATTCATTCGGTCTGTCGTTCTAGAATTGTTGGGTGTTGACAGAGCGCTTGATTTGGTCTATCGGTCGTTTTTAGTCTGCCAAATCAAGAGATTTGTAACATCCCAAACGTTAATCTTCTCAAATAATCATGATTAATAATAATTAATTAATTATTAAGTTATTTTAGTTAAGGTTACCAACAAGAGTTTGTGGTGACTCATGGCAGTACAGGACCGAGGATGGATTAATGATGGATGCCATTGTACCGTCGAGACCCTAATTCATAAGTTATTTCATAAATTATGGGTGTTTGGGATATTTCCTCCTTCTCTAAGGGTGTTTGGCAAAATTTACGTAAAAAGTCTATTAAGCAAATGGCTAATGGGGAAGATGGTGGTAGGGTATGGCATGCACGTTGTAAAAGAAAAAGAAAAGAAGGGGAAGAAAAGAAGAAGAAGAGAAAAAGTAGGAAGAAGGGGGAGCTAGAGAAGAAGAAGAAGAAGAGGAAACAGAATAGAGAAGAAAGAAAGACGAGAAGAAAGAAAAGAGAGGGAAGAGAGTGGTTGGCTCACATGGGAGAATAAGAAAGAGGAAGAGGCAGAGAAAAAAGAAAGAAGAGAGAAAGAAGGAAACGGAGGAAGAGAAGAGAAAGGAAAGAAAGGAAGAACAATGATGAGGTACACATGCCCATTCCTCTTGAATCTTTTCATTTAAACTTAAGATTAGTAGAATATCTGAATGGGGATCATTTGAATGCATGATATGAATTTTGTAGATTTTTAGTAGATTTTGATGAATTCTAGAAGAAATCAAGAGAACATGTCACTATTGAGATTATCTAAGCCTTCTTGCATCAATCATGTATAACTTGAGCTATGAGTATTGGAATTGAATGATTTTTGTTCCATTAGAAAGTAGACTCCAAGATACTTAATTCAGTAGGCTACATGTTAATTTTCGTGGCCCGTAGAGATACCAGTGCTTGTGTAAATGTTGATGACCCATTAAACATGCTCGATTGAGTTTTATAGCTTCAAGCATTTATTTCTCGAGTTATAGATATGAGATTGGAATAAAGCATGTTCCAAATTAAAGTACACTTAGAACGCTTGATTTGAGAATTTTTGTAGAATTTTTGGATTACCAGATGTTATTCGGCTAAAGGTCCCAACATCGGTGAATGGGTATGTTTTAGAGCAGATTTTAGTGTGCTGATATCACCTGAAACGGTATACTGAAATTGTCTGATATGCCAAATCAAGGAATTTCGACATACCGAATTTGAGTAGTATACTGAACTAGGCCCAGCACCAATGTTGAGTATTTTAAGAGTTGATATATATATATATATATATAGAGTAATGATCAGGTAGGGCCCTGCCTTACTTAAGAAAAGTAGGGCCCATGCATATTTTCAGTAAACTATATATATTTTAATCTACAATTTACTGAAATTATAATTTCAATCATTTTCAGTAAATACTGAAATTATCTTTTCAGTAAATACTAAAATTAATTTTTCAGT
>JAMKQA010034036.1:0-27290 GCA_024699735.1 Posidonia australis | reverse complement strand
TTTTAGGGTACTATTGCGAGGACTATTGCGAGGACATGTCCTCGTAAAGTCCTCGCTAATATATTGCGAGGACATGTCCTCGCAATGTGCTCGTTATAAGTCCTCGCAAAATCTGATTTTTCTAGTAGTGCGAGAAGGACGGCCTGCAGGCTTGAGATGGCATCATGGGGGAGCCAGGAAAAGGGGAAAGAATGTAGCGACGAGTCCCATTTGAGCTCAATGGCCACTAGCCTCGCTCGAAGCCATGAACTCATCACGGGGTAAGCATGCATGGCGGTGAACGAAAATCTAGCAAAACCCAACGTAAAAATAGACCAAACAGGTAAGGAAGAAGGCCACACATCAACTATAGTGCGTCAAGAGAGGCGAGGGCTACCTGTAAGCCAACTGAGTGTACTCTCGACTGGCAGAGCTCGTGGTGCTGCCTCCTGGAGTTCGACAGCAATGGTCGGACACAGTGGTGGTTGAGGATGGCTAGGCTACGCTCAATCACAGTGGGTGCCTCTCAACCTCACTTAGGGATGCTAGAGGATGGAAATAGTGGCTAGTTTGGCCAATAATGCAATGGGTTGCACTCAGGGTGCTCTCACTATGTGTGCAAGGTTGGGTTGTTAATGGAAGAATGGTGGTTGCAGGTAAGGGCTGGGAACGCAAGGAGGCAAGTGCAGGGAGACGAGCGATTGTGAGAGAGCGAGTGAGTTGAGAGAGCTCTCACGTAGGTAGCCATTGTTGTTATATAGGGAATTGGGATGAATATGAGTGGTTGATGTATAACATTTTTTGAAAGGAATGGCTTCGATTAGGTTTAGGGGATAGGATTGGAATTTTGATGATGGGATAGGATTATGATGGTCCCATAATACCATGGTACATGCTTAGATAGCCAATGATATTGAAGGATTAGGTGCTCCGAGGCACTTCACCAGCATTTCACACTAGATAGTCACGTAGATTAGTGGTACTGCTTGTCAAGTACATTTGTGGTCACGCTGTTGAATCACACTTGACCTATTGTTGGACCTGCTTACTAGATCTTGGGCCTACTCATTGAATATTTGGGCTATGTAAGAGTTTTAGGTTTGTGGTATGGTGAAAGCTTAGGGTTTGGGTGAACTTGGGATGTTTGGCTAGTTTGGAAGAAGTGGTTGGGTTTGACACGACCAAAGTTATACTATCCTTTTGGAAGAGTCTATAGATAAGCGATTGCAAAATCAAGGTGTCTACATTATGATATATCAAAATCAACACATTGTAGTTATACTATGTTATAACATTAACACCATCAAGCATATTAGAGATTATTCCATCTATTTCTAACCGAAGAACTAACTTGATGGTATATGCCTTAATTTTTCATTATTCAAGAGGTATGTGTGTATTTCGTAAAATCATAATGGCATACGTGTATTTTTAACAAATCACAAAGATATACAAGTAACAATCTCTATTTTCCACAGATGTTTCGAGGATATTAAACATACAATGATTCAAATTTCCATATGCGCTCATGGATCTTGGGAAATCAAAGATCTTAACAAAGATGCTATGTAGTAAAGTTTCAATACGAGAATGATAATGCATGGGGAAGATTAGTCTGCATGAGTCAGAAATTTCTAGAGCTCATAACCTTCTCCATTATGATAGAACAATGGGTTTTCATACATCATTCCTATGGCAAAAGGGCTTATTAACTTTGTCAATAATTTATGAATGCTTATTATTATATTAAAAAATTCATAAATTTTGAATATGTCTCATCCCTTCACACTTTCTTGTGATGGTATGTAACTAGTGGGACAACTATTTGACAACTATCTTTTTATGAGATCTTTGCTCGAGAAGAAGACGCTTCACACTTTTGCCATCAAATATAAATTAATATGACTAATTGTATTGGAAATAGAGTTTCAAAAAATTTATATTGGAAGTATAAATAACATGTAAGATAGAATCTATGTAAAAATAAAATTTTACAGAGACTATGGAGAGATCTTACTCATGTATGACAAAAAAAATCCTTTTGATGTGGAAAACTATCTACATATAGTTCACTAGAGTGTTATCAAATATTAACGTTGAAGGCATTAGTCTACTCCTATAGTGCAAAGATTTGTAGCCTAACCGCTCTCAAGTACTAATAAGGAAGAGATGCGATGCATGCATGTCACGTCTCAAATTTTCCACAATAATTTAAACAAATTAAATTACGAAAAAACTAAAGCTAAACAGTAAATATCAAACTACCAGGAACCTGTGTGTGCGACTAGGAGACTCTGATCTATATGCATTATGCAAAACCAATCGCATGTCTGCACCTACAAACCAAAACCATAAGGAAAATGCATGAATGACCAAAGTCACCTAGTACGCACCCCACGAAAACTGCGAAAAACAAAATCATAATCTATTCTCCTTTTAAATTCATTTCGCAAATCATTTTCTCAAAACCTCATAAATCAGGCTCACACCGGCCAAAACCACAAACCAGTGCTCTACTAGCCCAAAGCCATAAGGAAAGGCCCTCAATGGCCAAAACCACACACAGTGAGTCGGGAAGCCCGACACTAGGCAACCAAACTTTGGCCACACGCAATCAACTGAGGAGCGACCCCAGCGTTCTGCACTGCCATGGTGACGGCCACCCTGTGCAGGAGCGTTCACCGTCCCGTGATTCCCCTCTCTCAGGAGAACCCTCAAAAGCCAACCCCTCCTTGGGAAGGTTGTCCTGTCTCTCAGGACGCTACCAGCGACGGGGTACGTGTCCCACCCGCACTCGCCACCACAGGGTACGCCTCCTCACGGCGTCCTTCACACACGGTGCTCAGGAGGGAGTATCAAACCTCCACACCCGACAACACCTGAGCCTCAGTGCTCACAGCGACAGTGGGAGTATCATACCTCCCCGTCATGCCACAAGACACTTCAACCCTAGCCTTGAGACAACAGTCAAGGAGTCTCATACCTCTAGGACCTGACGCCTCTCAGCCTCAGGTATCTCTGCCCCCGACCTCAACCAAGGAGTCGCGCCCGACCACCCGAGAATGTCGTCACATTCCTTGGTCCCGACGACACAGTCCCACACTGTCTCGACCCGCACACAGAAAACCAAGAAAACATTTTCCAAAACAAGCCAACTATTTCCTTGAAATCCATTTTCCAAACCATTTTCATATCTTTGAAAATTCTTCCAAAACCTTGGCAAAACGGCGCATCAGGTGTCTCAGGAGACCACCACTGACGGCCCACAGTCCCTCTCAATGGGACAAAACATGGTAATCCAGAAAGTCCTCGAAAAACGCATTTAATAAACTCATTTGGACTCAGAATTGGCATGCCGAAATCAGGTTCGGTATGCCGAAAACCCCTGGTTCGATAGGCCGATTCTGAATCGATCGACCGAATCAGGTCAACGGTCAACACGCAGGCCAAATTCGATATACCGTCCAAAAATGGATGACCGGATCTCGACTAGAGGACCTAAACTGACATAAAAACGGTATGCTGAGAAGAATCGGTATAATGAAATCCCCTGATTCGGTATGCCGTTTCCATTCGATATGTCGAATTTTGCGAAACCAGAAAACAGCCCAAACCCTATCGTCCGAAATCGCCCCAACTAGGACCTCTGATCGGACCACCTAAACAAATACCAAAAATCTTGCATAAAACATAAGATGTAGACCCTCGAGTCTACTCCAAATTCCAACAAACAAAACTAAAATCTATTCACCATGTATCAAGATATAAAATCACAAAGGCAGAAGGGTCAAAACGACCCAAAACGCAACCATCGGCATAAATGCCCATAAATGCTCCATAAATTCTCAATAAATCACAATAAATTCTAGGAAAGTAAATTTACCTAGATTCCATGCAATGCTAGCATTTTCTACCAATTTCATGCTTTCTATTACATAGGGTGGAGATGCGTACTTGAAAAACACCTTCAGCGATTCTCACCCGACTCTAGCGAACTCCGGCGACCACGGCCTCGCCACGACCACGGGAGCACGCCACGCAAGCTCCGCGCACCACTCCGAGCAACCACAACCCTCCGTTTCGCTCCCTCTATCTCTCTTTCTCTCCGTTGGCGCGTACGTAAAGGAAGAACAGGGGAAACAGAGGAGATCAGGTGGAAGGAGAAGGGGAAAGGAGAAGAAAGAGTGGGGAGGAAGAGAAAGAAGGTGGGGGAGGAAGAGGGATGTGCCACCGAGGAGGAAGGGAAAGGAAGGAGAAGACGGCGATGGCGACGAAGGAGAGCGGTGCGGCTTATAAAGCCTGTGCCTGCAGTAGCTGAGAACGTACTCACCTGCACGTCTCAGCCACCGGCACGCTGCACGAGCAACCAACCACTCCACCCAACCACCAGCCACAACCAACAACCCACAAATGCAGGCCCCACAGGGGCCCCACACGCACACTACCACAATGCATAGTGTCAAACCATGCACAGGGACACGCAAATAGAAGCCAGCCCACAAGGCCCAAGCCTAAAAACACACAACGGGCCTCGGAACAGTAACACCCATCTAGGAATAAAATTCATAAAATGTAAATAATTACAAAATGAATTTTACGGGTGTTACAATGTACTCACAATCTACTACAGAAGAACCACCACTAGAAAACCTCCATATCTACTCCCTGTATACAAACTATAGAATCAAACTTCGATCCTTTCAAGGTACACAAACATTCTCCTTCTTGTCTTTCGAGAAGCCATAGAATCGTCTCC
This sequence comes from Posidonia australis, assembly GCA_024699735.1. Classification (NCBI taxonomy): domain Eukaryota; kingdom Viridiplantae; phylum Streptophyta; class Magnoliopsida; order Alismatales; family Posidoniaceae; genus Posidonia; species Posidonia australis. The sequence goes on along the minus strand of JAMKQA010034036.1, from coordinate 22,555 downwards.
TTCTCGTTCTTCAAGAAGCCACAAACTAAAGGGGTTGCTCTTCCCCTCTCTGAATCTCTCTGTTTCAATACCTTTAGAGAGGACTTTATCCTCCTTATGGATGAGATAAGATGGTTGTCTCTCTAAATTCGGATGGATCAAATTTATCATGATCATTTTCTTACAAAAGAAGCAACTACTATGATTAGTGTTGCTAATTTGATTCAAATTCAAATTTTAAAATCAAATTAGAATTATTACCATGAAGCGATCTGTGAGACGGTCCATGAGGTGGCCACATTGGTAGCCAACTATGTGCCCATGTTAACATGCAAACTGCAGAGTGTGTTATCAAAACGTTACATTTGCATTCATGAAGTCTATCAAGCTCATGGTTCTTGGTACACATAGGTCAAATTGAAAATTTTCATTTAGAGACATACTCCCTTGTACTTCAAAAGTAGGAACCTTTCTATTTCTTTTGAATCACAAAAGAGTGTATATCACAAGCACTGTGGAACTAAAACTCCAACAATCACCAACCTACAATGACCTCTGTCAAGCACACTAGTTGTAGTACACCGCACAACTTATGGTGCTTTCACTCTTGCATTCTCTAGCAAGTCCTACAGTTGAAAGTGGTGCTTTGAGTCATCACTCTCCCACTAGGACCAACTTATCTCAGGGATCGTCGCTATTTTTTCGGCTTGGGAGTGCTCGACTTGAAACTTGGTAGCTAGACCTCCACTAGGATCACCATCTCGAACTGAAAATCAAAGAGAATAGGGTTTCCATAGATCTCCGTATAGCGTCAACTTAGTTGTCCAAGAGTCTCTTGCGCTTGGTTTTCAAGTTGCTCAATATGCAATGGTTGATCACTCCATCTGCTTGATTTGTTTGGAGGTGAACTTCAATGCAATAATTTTGGAAGCATTTTGCTAAGGTTTTACAAGCAGAGCACACATCGTGCGGCAGATCAATGGTATTCGACTTCATCCTACTACTAGGACTACAGTAGTCTGACCAACCCTACTACTAGGACTGACTATTAGTAGCACAATTATCAAAGTCACTTTTGTTTGTCTGAGCACTTTGAAACGTTATTTGTAGTAGACTATTGATCACAAGTGCATGATAAAGCGTTCATGTTAACTTGCTTCCTGTTTTCAGAAAAGGTAAACATAAGAGTAAGTCACAAAGTCCACAATTATCTCCAAGGTCCAAGTAGCAAGCAGAAAGATGTCAAATTCACCAAAACTAGAGAACAAAGACAACAATCCATGAATTTTAAAAGGAAATTCTTCCATCAAGGATTGGTATCTCACCAGTTTACACTTTATTATTTGGCAACATGCCTAGATAGAAAGACAAACATGCCTGTTGCAAGCTAGCATGCCCAATAAGTTTCTTGTTAACAAATACAACATTTTTCGCCATTGTCGAAAATGATCTGCAAATAGTCCACCTACTGCTTCTTGGATTTGAGCTCCTTCACTCTCTCTTCGGTGGCTTTCAGAGAATCTCCGTAGATGCTGATCAACTATAACAAGAGCTCAAAAACATGAATACTTCAGAACAGTAACCAGTCCCTTAAAATTCATTATATATGAGAATTTTAACAATCATCAAGTGAAACTTATGATTAAAATATTCAAAACCCCAAGCAATGAGATTAAAAACTACATAATACTGTCTCCTGCGAAAATCATCTTTTACCTTGTCTATTTGGTTCTCAGTCATTATCAATGGAGGTGACATCATAATATTATCTCCTGCGACTCGTACCAACATTCCACGCTTCTCACACTCTGCTCCGAAAATTGCACCAACCCCTGGGCAAATGAAATTTAGAATTATATAAGAATATGAGGATCAAATGTCCAGATAAATTGCATGGATAAAAACTGAATGTATACAACAATTGACACGACATTCTAACATAACATACCCCATTCAGTAGGAAATAAATCATTGGGTGACTTGTTGTCGGTAAACTCAGTCCCAAGAATCATACCATTTCCACGGATCTACAAGTTATAAGTTGGTTCTGCTGTCTTTAATGTAAAATTGATATAGAGTTTCCAAATACAACATAAAATAGAAAACCACAACGATACCTCCCCAATAATGGGGCTGTCAGAGAAAGCCTTGAGACCATCTTGGAATCTCGGGGACACCTTTTGGACATGTTCCACAATACCTGTATCCCTGAGGCCATAAGGAAGCAACTTAGAAGAGAAAGAAGATTTCTAGAAAAGCATTTTAATAGAAATCATACAGTCCACCTTCCTGACGAAGTTGTCTGAAACTACAATGACTGTATTTTCTATCGTACCAATTATCCACATGAGCATGAAAAGAGAAATAAAAGAATACCTGTAGATCCTAAGTGCTTCTAATGCAACGGCACATGATACTGGATGGCCAGAATATGTAAATCCATGGGAAAACGTGCCTGTCAATCAAAGTCATAATACTGGAGCTTAGGATCAATTGTTATATGACATATGCAAAGAAAGATACGAATGTCCAACAGCAGAAGTGCTACAAGCTTACCAAGCTTGTTACTTTGTGAATGTATGACTTCTGATATTTCCGGGCTGACAAGAATCGCTCCAACAGGCATGTATGCAGATGAAAGTGCCTGGGAAAATGAAACAAGTAAAAAAATTAGGTCCAGACATATAGACATCAAGGTCATCATGAGACCTTTCCAGCTAACCTTTGCTATAGAGACAAGGTCAGGCTGAATGTTGTACTTGTCACATCCAAACATAGCGCCCAATCTCCCAAAGGCACAAATGACCTAAACAAAATTTATCAGAATTTTTTGCTGACAATAAGTCACAGCAAAATGATCTTCAAAAAAATAATGAGATCAACCTCCACATATTTCCTGAAATCTATCTGAATGAAAAAAGATACCTCATCTGCAATGAAAAGAATATCGTACTTCTTCACGATAGCTTGAATCTACATAATTTTAAAACAAAAGACAAATTGTAAGATTGAAATATGAACTCCGTTGGAGGGACAAAAATTTTATAAGTGGCAATATAACAGGTTATCAACTTGATTTAATTATATTGAGAAATGATCTCATGCAGTCCAACCATGGACCACATGGGAGGGGGGAGGGAGAGGGGAAATGAGGCGGACCGCAATTTGAAAAATCCCATAATTATATGAGGGTATCAACTTTTATGGTCATTGTGGAGCTTTTCGTAAGTATGCCACATGAGAAGCAATAATTTTGCTGGTTATCAAAATGGCATTGCCACATATATCTAGGTTCCTGGAGTATGAAGACCCTACACCAAATAATAATCAGAAGCTCACAATTCATCAACAACAATTTGGCTTTTACTCGATTAACCATTTTAGGACCCAACAAATTGACATGGCTTTTGAAATGAATTAAAAAAACAATAGTCCAAAATCCAACACAACCTTGGATATGAGAGGAGTCTATCACAAAGGATAAATGAAATGAACAAATGCTTCTAGGAGAGATTGGTAGTTTTTCTAATCTTAGGGTCCCATTTTGGACCATTTACTCAACCAGGGTTACGTAAGGAAGTGCTTCCAAGAAGAAGCGGATTCCTCCTAGGTTCTATTACCGCTTCTGCGGTGTTGAGGGCCATTCACATTTTGCACAGAAGTTCTTTGTCCACCGCCTAGTTTGGAACAATGGAATGGGAACAGCTTCCACCATTTCAAATGTAGAACCACTTACACATGGAAGCCAACTTGGTTCCAAATGAGCCCTTAAGCCAATTAACATGTGTACTATCGATCAGGGTCTTAAATGTTGGTTTTGTGGTAGATTTCGATAAATTGAAAAGTAGACACGTGTCGGTAAAATATCAATATGTTGGTTTCGTGTCGATGGAAACATAGTAAAAAAAATCCACATTTATTCACAAAAATTCCATGTCATTGTCGTATCGGAGTTACATCGGTAAATTGAAAATAAGACATGTGTCAATAAAATTTCAGAGACATGCATAGACATTTGATTCTATGCTATTGATCAACCACACCTAACTAATGATTTCCCAGGCAACTCATTATATGGTATCGCAAATCAGAAATTATGTCAAACAAATAATTTTCCCCATCAGAACCATATCTAACAGCTTTCTGATAACGTTTGAAGTTTACTTCCATAATTAATTACTGAAATCTGAAACCAAAAGATCATAATTATTACCTTCTCAAAGTATGTTTTTGGGGGAGGGATAACACCTCCAGCTCCCATAACAGGCTCAGCAATGAATGCAGCAATCTGTAAATTAAAAGATTAGGAAAGTAACTTTCTCTACATATGCTATAACGTATTTCAAATCATAATGAAGTAATTTAAGTTATAATGAAGTTTATTACTGTATCTGGTCCCTCCTTTAGAATAAGGTTCTCCAAGCTATTCGCTAACCTTGTTGAAAACTCTTCCTCCGTTTCACCTAACAAACACTAGGGAATATTGAACTGAAATGTTTTGTGAAAAAAATGCCACTACTGAAGCATAAACGTAATACCAGGTAGATGAAAGCGCCAATAGTGAGGGCAATCGGTATGCAAAACAAATGGTGCTGGAAGATCAAATTTTTGGTGTAGAGCTGGAAGTCTAAGAAAAATAACAAATTGTTAGAATTCTAGATATTTAACGTGTAGGAAATTGGGGCATAAAATTTAGTAGGACCTGGAAGTTAAGTTGAGTAGTAAAGCAGAACGATCACCATATTACTTACCCAGAAAGGCTAGCTGAAATCAAGGTTGATCCATGGTATCTGCCAAACATAGACATGTTAAAACAATCAATCAAATGTTTATCACACTAACCTATAGAAAGCATGCTCTTTTACAACATACCAAAAATGATTTCCAGGTAATTATAAGATTGTTCTTGAGCTTTTCCTTCAAATACATACAGGAAAATATCTAATTTGCAATGTTGACAAAAATGGCTAAGTTAGTGATCAACAACATACGATTTATGTCTTGCTATGAACTTCTTTTTATCTGGCCGTCCCAAGGCATTATTGTAATACCAAACCAGCTTCACCTGCCATAAAGCAGTTTTAAATCAAACACATAAATTAAAATATAGAAATGACTTAAGAAATGAAATACTACTTGTAATCATGTAAACTGAATTCATGAAACTAATAACAGTCTACTGTGCAAAAAGAAAGTATTTTAGATTGATGTCTCCCATCAAAAAATTTCAGACATCCTAGGTATATCATAGAATGTGCACCTGGTGGTAAATTGTGTCAATTAAATTTGTTACAAGTTCCTTGAACTTCCCTAATACTGATTACAAATGTAAAAAATAACAAGAAATGTAACACCCGAGGTCTCTGTAGGGCTGGCACAGGCACCAGTTGTGGGTTGTCAGTGTAGGTTCTGGATGTGTTTAGTAGCCTAGAGCATGGTAAGTTATTAGTTATTGTTTTAGGATTTAATTATCCTATTTGGTTCTGGGTTAGTGATTGTGACGGATTTGAGAGTGTTTTGAGTGGAGACCTTTATTGTGATTAGTAGATTGATGATGTTGATCCCATTGAATTTTATTGGCAATTAAAATGATTATCTTGGAGGCACCTTATGGTAATTGTTTAGTCCCTTATAGAAGTGAATTGTTTAGTGTTTGTGTGAAGTGTCGACACTTGCTCTACATTATGTAATGATTGATGCAAGTGTTGTGTGGTTGTTGGGTGAGTGTGGAGTTTGTTCGATGTGTCAATGCCTATCCCCTTACTTGAATTAAGTTCAAGGCTATATAAGGGAGGGAGAGGTTGCACCCTTCTTACCCATACAGACTCACACACACACAGGAGAGAAGAGGGGTAAAAAGGGCTACAAGAGTGGGAGAGCCGAGAGAGGAGGGAGTTTGAGAGAGGAGGAGAGGAAGAAGAAGAGTGAGCTATGTGAGAGAGCAGGAGATGCCGCCGCTACTACCACCCTGAGTTGTCGCTCAATGTTGCTGCCCCTGTTGCTACGCCACTGCTGCTGTTGTCACCGAGGAGGTCGCTGACAGGAGGAGAAGATTAACTATTGTTAGGTTGCTGCATTGTAAGGTTTTGGAGCTTGGACTTGAGATACATGCTCCACCGAGATCTTTTAATTGCAACTAAACAATCATATTCGTATTTGAGTACTCTTTGTGTGGAAATGATTTATAGCATTTTTAGTTAAATTTACATGCTTAAATTATGATTTACATGGAGAATGGATTTCTAGGAAATTACTGTTCACAGAGGAGCATGTTGGGATTATTTGTTGATATCTTGAGTTTTAAATGTCAGAATCAAGAATTTTCAAGTACGTTTGGTAGGTAACTTCTCAATCAGTGGCATGTTCTTACGGATGCTCTGTTCACAGTGATGGCATACATGGATTGCTTTAACGATATATTGAGATTTTGATATCAGATTTTGGTATTTTTGATAGACGTTGGAAAAATAATTTCAAAATCTTTCAAATAGTGTATGGCACAGATTTTTACTATATCGTTATGGGCTCCAAATTTAATGATTTCAGTAGCAATTTTCCTGTGACTGTTTTGAAAGCAGATGGTTTATATGCTTATATTGCTTGCTAAGACGACTATGATGGGATTTGAATTATATAATTGTTGTAACTTTTTGATCTTAGCTTGTGTATGATCCATAGCAATTATTGTTAAATTTACCATGCTTTAGTAGAGAATTAGGTCATGTTTTGGTGAGTTGCTACAGCATGGTTCATTATGAGAGCTTGCTGTCTTTGTTTGTCGATATCTCGAGTTGTAAATATCGAAATATTGTAATTTTAGTTGCAAAAGATAGATGATTCAATTATTTATGTTATGACGTATCATATGCATTTTCAGATTTGTGTGATGAGTTTTAGAATGTGTTGCAGGTGGTAGTACTACTGTCCTGTCTATTGGCACCATGGATGCGAGTTGGTGGCGTGGGTCTCCCTTGTAGGTGGTTGGCGCGGTTTGATCCCATGGGCCACCAACGTGATTTGACCCTATAGGTGACTATGATCAGGGCAGGTACAATATATTTTTGTGGTATTTTTCTATGGTGCTTTGTGAGGGGTTTGCGTAATGTTTTAAGTTGATTTTAAAATGATTTTCAAAATAATTTTTTAAAAGGAAGTTGAAAAGAAGTACATCATTTGTGCAAAGATTTTGGAAATAAAAATTTCGTAGTTTTGAAGGATCAAGAGGTTGAAGCAACTGACCAATAGATTAGGGGCAATTGATACCCTGAGATCATTAAGAATCAGTTGGTTGCTTAAGATGAGGCCTATGTAGCTTTTTTGGTTTTCAAGGAACTAAGAAGGCTGTAGGATTGTACTGCTGGACTAAGGACGATTGATATTTCTAGATGATCAGGTGTGAATTCGAGGTTGAGGTTTTATAATTTTAGAGGATTAAAAGACCTTACATGAGGGTCTACGAACCAAAAAACCAAAGATAAGGTCGAGACCGAGAGGACTAAACAGATTAACCGACGGACTAGAGATAAGTGATACCCCTGGAGAGTCCAAAGCTAGATGGTAAGTATGAAGTCTTAGGGAGTTGAACTATTAGAATCAAGAGGTGAAAAAGTCTTCTAGGTGATTGAGTGCAACAGTCCCGACGGTATTGAGAAGGTGAACCTTGTGCACGTGGTCTTTGTATGGATAGATTAAAGGTTCTTAAAGTATAAACCTAGGACGAGAGAGTCCCTGTATAGGATGATTTGTTTGTGACAATATAGTACACCTTAACTACTACTTATGGTTAATGTCGGTCGCTTAGGTCTGAGTGACTTGATTGGTTTTTGGACAATGTGTATGTGGTTTGTGTATAAAGTTTTTTGAGTTCTAATTGAGGATTCAAGGCCTAGTCTAGAGAAGACCATGGTTTTTAATATGTAAGTTTGTGGTGATTTTAGACTTGATTTGACAGAGAGATGTCAAATCAAGTATGCATAAAAAGATTTTAAATATGCATATAGTTTTTATTTAAAAAAGAGAAAATGATTTTGAAAAAAATATTTAAAAGATTTATACTTGTTTGGCAATAGTAGATTACCTTATTATGATTTTGTGGCATCTAAGTATCAATACAAGATTGTCTTACCATAGTTTTGTGGTATCAAGGTAAGATGTCCGAGGTTTTGATTTCCTAACATCAATATTGAATATGTCCGTTTTGGTTGTGTTGGACTAGTTGGTGGTTTTCAAGGTTTTGAGATGGTTTTCTTGGTACACAACACATTGAGTAAGTGCATTGTATTTTCAATGATTTGGGATTTTGATGCATGTGGATTTCTGTACGAAAACGCATGTGTTGGATTTTAGTGGTTTTTGGTTTGCACAAATATTGTGCATAGATTCTGTTGTTTTGAGATGGTTTTAAGTATGACTTCTGATTTTATTTTCCGATTTTGTTTTGTAGAGTGTGTGCTAAGTGACTTTTTAATGGTCATTTACATGTACTTTTGTCTTGTGTTTTGCAATTGTAGATCATGAGTTTTTCTACCAGTACAAATAGAAAAGAATCACACAGTCACACATTAAGAATACTGGGTAGATGTTCTATCTTCTGCTGGATATGGTATTTTATATTATGTACATTGGATTTAGATTCAATAGTGGATATTTGATTAAAAATAATGGCTAGAATTTGGTGTCACAACTAGGATCATTACAAGAAAGGTAACAAGAGAAATGATAAAATGTTAAGAAAGAAACAACACGTATTGAATATATAGATATCAACTAATGGCATTTAAGAGTAGTAACTAGTATCAAAGCATTATGATTCAAGCAAAATATATACAAGTAGATGGATTTCACATCAAGGGTCAAAATTGAGTCCCGTCTACCAAAACATTTAAGCCCTTCCTTTTTATTTTAATCATGGACTCACTTGCAAGAAATTCTAAATGAATTCTTGTTATGTATGTTTTTAGCTCTTGTTCTTTCGAATCTACAGAGTAAGACATCAATTTCTCGATACTAATGTTATTTTCCCTGGGGACCTAATGAGCAAGGCATGCTTTGTATGAAACAAGCCACTAAAGGACAATCAGGAATAACTAAGATATCCCTGACTATGCCATGACCGAAAGCTATCTATCTGTGCTTACGTATTTGGGAACTATTATACACAAAGATGGTGATGTTGAGAATGTTGATACGTAATAACTACTAAGACTCAAGGCAACGAAGAGGTGCATCAGGACATTCATGTGATCGTAAATAATGCATATTAAATTAAATACAAGGTATAATATATAAAGCATTTATACAACTAAACAAACCTGAGAATCATTAGCTTCTGAACCACTATTAGTGAAGAACACTTTTCCCATTTTCTTAGCAGTGAAAACATCGAGAATTTCTTTAGCTAGGTCCTGGAAGAAGAGGACAATGCATTTATCTACTGAATATCCTAATGGATTATCAGCATTAATAGTAACAAGAGTGGCTGTAGTTGTAGAAGACACGTTATGAAAAGGAATGGTCATCCAATACTAATCAGTAAACAATGATGCAGATTGGGTCTTATTATATGGTTCAAAAAACATGAATGACACATGGCATATAGTCTTGGCTCCCTTCAACAAGGAAACTACCAAGATCTACAACAGAACATTTAAAGTATCAAAATTTTATTCGATGGAACTAAAATTTGGATCCATTTAACTAGAAGAAAAAGAAATAAAGGAGATGAAATTTACTCTTTTACGACCTCTTTCATTTGAAAAAAATATGTAACAATAAAATAGAATCTAAATAGTACATAAAAGGAAAACTTGGAGTAATATATACCAGAGATGGTTTTGTGGTACGGTTCCAAAAGGAATGGTAAAAGGGCAAGGTATTCAACTGTTTAGTTGCAGCTGCAATAAGTCGCTGATCATTTCCACCTGGAGGTATTTAAATTACAAGTGTTAGAAAATAAACTAATTCAATAAACTTCATTCATGGTGGGATAGAATAGTGCAATACACAAGAGGAATCAATAATCATATTCAAATTCTACACAAACCTTTCTGTCTAACAATGAAATAGCAAGTAATAAATCACACAAGGCACAAGACGTTAGAAGATTTTTTTTGGGAAGAAGAGGTTACATACAATGCTTCAACTCCTAAAAATCAGTGATATAAAAAATAATCAATATATAGGAGCCAATTTGGTAGAACAACTTATACTTTAGCATTATTGGAGATAACTAACTGCCTATAGTTTAGGTTCATTTAAATAACAGCCTCTAGTTATATGTTTATTTTACAGAAATGCCTATTGTCAGAGAAAGCGTCATCTTGACTTTTTTATGAGTCCAAATCAAATGCCCTGGTTAAATTCAACATCATTACTCGGGTAGAAACACGACTGGCCACCCATTTCCTCATTATCTACCACCAAATAAAAACCTAGCAAGGAATTTTATTTCAGCTATTCAAGGGTGATTTCTAGGACATGAAGCTCATTAAATTGGATTGAAGTCTGTTGGAGTGGATTGAAACAATAAGGAAGAAGCTCACTGCAGTTGGGTGACAGATGTCATTTGGAAATACATGTGTGCCTTGTGGAAGTTAACTCAGGCATCAACTTAAACAAGCCCAAATTATAAGAGGTTATAGCTAAAAACGCTGAAGTATAGGTTCTAGTATCAAATTTACCCTAAATAGTTATATATAAACTATAATGCTGCTCAATAAGAAAAAAAAACGTAAAATTATACATCAAAAAGAAATCTCTATGCTTAAAATCATTTTAACCAGGATTGATCAGATTGGAAGCCTCACCAATTAGCCAATCAAGCTGATTAATCACCAATTAATCAACTGATGAGTTGTATAATCGCTAATCAGTCCCTGCTTTTTCAATTCTTATTTCCAACATTTTGAACCTTAGCCAATATAATAAGCTATAGTTACAACCTTGATTTATAGTCAAACAACTCGCAAGCTATAAATGTAATAATAGATTTGTCAAATCTAGTATGTGGATAAAAAACATTTCATTCTAGATTTTTTTCTCATGTACACTTGTGTCTGAGAGTGAAGCATTCTAAATCCCATTTGCTTTCAACAACATAAATGCTCAATTTTTTTAATTCTAATAATAGTATGTGACATTCTTACTCTTCTTTAAGTGATCAGATGAATGCTATGAAACATTTTAAACCTTCTTAACCTTATGATTTTCATTCCCAATGTAATGAAACCCCTCTTGTATCTCATGCACACTTCTAGGATGGTACTTCTAACATCTGCTCTTGCAATGCAGACTTCTGATAGAACTTGTAAAATGAAAGCCAAGAAACTTCAAAAAAATAGCAAAAGTAATATGTATTTCATCACGCCTTACCAAGAAGTTACAAAAAGTAGAAAAACAAATTCCAAAACAACCAGTCAGGTACTTCTCAATGAAGGATTATCCCATAATTTACGTAAATATAACAAAAGAGTAAAAATAAAATGGTTGCTTCACAGTGCTGGTTTGTTGAAATAATTAATACAATCTAGAAACCTGCTACTGATAGACAGACTTCCATTAAACTGTTGGATGTAGCTCAGTTAGTCACAGTTGTTGTGTTGGATTAATGTTTAGCCTAAGGAGAAGTGATTGGTACATGTTTAGCTTATACTAACATAACAGCATTAGCATATGTGCTTACCCAAAGCTGTGCACCATAGACCAGCAAGAGCATCAAGATATTTTTGTCCATTAGTGTCATAAACATAAACATCCTGCAACATTGGTTGTGCTACATCAGTGGATATATAACCCACAAATCCAGAATTGGCTAACCTTGATAGTTCAATGCAATAGATAATTAAAACCGCATGATATTCTCACAATAAATTTAAATCTTAGCTTGAAACAGAATTGCTTTACAGCATTACTAACTTTCCCATGCAATTTGAGAAAATACAAGACTATTCACATATAACAAAATTTAAACTGTAAACAATAAATTCTATTGTCCTTAGATGTTAGGTAATAAAAGAAGATTAAAGTCATTCAAAAGAGTTGAACTCAATCTATTAGTGCTGAAAAGTGGCACTAAAAATTTGGACAAGTTTCCAATAAGTTTTGGTGCACAACATTGCATCATTGACAAGATAATGACAAACTGAGCTACCAGTAGCTTAAAACCGATAAGTTGTTTGTAGCAATGAAGTATATAGTAATTCAAACAGCATAATAACTAGGTGCAAATTTAGCAATAAAAGATGATTTGCCAACATTGATTGCCAATAATTGTACTAAGAGTCCCTGGGCACAAAGTTCTGCCTCCTTCGAAGTTTAATATGATGATGTTGTGGTGTTCCACAGTTTTACTAGGTTTTGTAATCCTTCTCATTTTTCAGTTATATCTTCCAGTCTCTTTTCCTATAATAAGTGAAGTACATAGAATTATTATATTTAACTTAGCCTTAGTGCCATGAAATACATGATAATTCACTTTAGGTAAATGCCATGTCAAATGACCTAGTAGGCACATATTATGTAATGTATGTATCCTGCCTTCTCCTGACTGGGAGGTTCTCATGGTTCATGTTCAGTTGCAATTTTAATATCAAAGTGCAAATATTCATAACCATGCTACTTTTGAACAAAAAAATACAACCAATAAAATAAGAACAATCGAGCCAATTGCATAAGCATTTTACCTCTGATTTTTCAATAATTAGAGGATGTAAATCATTACTTTGCCATCCAGCAGTGAATGGTGCCAACATATCATGTCCCTTGAACCTTTGCAGAACAATGAAAAAATAAATCATGTTTAGTACATGTATCACAGAAATTATGCTTCTGAACACAATCACAGCACTAGTGTCATAAAAAAACTAGCAATACAAGTTTAAAAAAAATAAAAACAGACCTTTTTTCATCTTTAGCCTCTGTCTCTAGAGTAGCATCCGAGGTGCTGAAGCTTTTCGGTGCACATCCATGAGGAATCACATCTTCAGACAACCTTCCAGAAGCCACAACGTGCCTCAGGAGCGATCTGGCCTGTTAAGATAGAAAACATTTATGTAACTTCAAAACATTGCAACAAACAGAAGATGGTATTAACTGGATCTTATAAAAATTGCATGTGCGTTCGGATATCATCTTGGTAGTGTTGTACAGAACAGAAAAACGGTAGGCATGTAGTCACGTAACAAGTGCAGTGATACAGAAACCTTTCCCAGTACAGCTTCCATCATAATTTACGCTAAAAGAACTTAGCACTTTCGATCAGCACTACCATCACTTCAATCCAATCAGCTAGGAATCAGAATCACTGTCCACTGACCTGTTCTCCAACAACTCAATCTCCCATGATCCGACAAGGTACATTCGATAAATCCTAGGCTTCCATACAACATATTAAAAGCTTCAAGACAAATCTTTTTAACCACCAGGACAGAAACTAATCCCCCGAAATCTAATCTAATCTAATCTATACAAACAAAAAAAAACAGTGTAACATCAACAAACCAAAAAGTGTCTCTACAGGAAAAATCTAGACATTTTCTTAAGATTCTTATCCACATCATGAAAGAATAAAAAAATAAGGAAAAAAAAAAAAGGCAAAAAAGGTAAAAATACTCTATGGTATTGCTCAGGATTAATGAAGAATACAGAGGAAACTTAAGATCGGGACCTGTGAATGAGATTCGGTTCGGAAAAGACGCCTAGCGATCATCATGGCTGGCTTCTCCTCCTCTCTACTATGTCTACGTCACTTCCAACCAAAGCAAAAGCAGAAGAGAAGAAGGGAGAGATGGATCGGATATCCAATTGAACAGAACAGAGGACTGGAAGAGAGTGGCAAGAGATTGTGTCGTTTTATATGTGATGAAAGAAACAAAGAAAGAAGGAATGGTCCAAGGCAACGTTTTGTGACGCACGGGTGACAATAAGGCCGGCCCCCTTCTCTCTCTCTCTCTCTCTCTCTCTCTCTCTCTTTCTCCACTTCCAAACTGTGATGAAACAGATCCCAAATGAACAAGATTCCCGGGAAGTTGCAAACGGCACCGAGACAGACGAATCACTGCCCGCTATGTTTTGGCCTAACATGGTAAAAACCAACAACGTTCGTCCTTCCTTCATCAGTGCTGCCATGCACCACTACCATACTACCATACTAAACCTGTACCTCGGATGGCTCAACCATGTGCTCTGCATTGTCTCTATGTTGGCCTGTAGGACTATCGACCACTCACATCTATGATAAATATATTACTACAAGAGAAAATAAAGTGCGGTGCAAAAAAAAAAAGAAGTGAAAAATAATTTATTATAAATTTACATGTACATCAAATTTTTATATTATAAATACTAAAAAATAGTTTTAAAATAACTTTAAAATAAAAAATAAAAAACTTATACAACTTCAAGAAAACATTTCATATTATAAAATGTGATGTTCATATATTAATTGTCATCTACTTTGCGAACAAGCCACTATTAGACAAAACAGTATAAAGGACAAAAGCAAAATATTAGTTTCCATAAGATTGTTTTTTGCATGAGGATTAACTTCTATTTGTAAACTTCTGTCTAACTTCAATATCAAATTTAATTTATTGTCACGTCACTTCTCTAACATCATTCTATTTAACCCTTCATCTAGACAATAAGTGCAAAATAAATTTTTTTATTTTTTTTATAAATCATGAAAATATTTAAAGATAAAAACGTTTAAGTCTTAACAATAGCTGAATTTTTATATGCTAAGATATTTATGTTTGTATGGATATCATAGTAAAACTCGAAGTAATAGTAACTCAACCCATAAAAAAGTTGAAAAAAATTATAGAACTTGATTTTGTTGTTCAAAACAACTTATGAATATTTATAATGTTTTTACAAACATGGATCCAACTAAAATACATATCAATAAGTAAACATTTCACAATTTTATGGGATAAAGAAATAAGAATTTCTAAGCAATCCTTAATTTATAAAAAGAAAAGAAAAGAAAGAGTAAATATTAAGATTCACTATAAATAAAGTTTAGAATAGTAAAACTTTAATTTAATGAATTGTGATCTAAAGAAGAATTATAAAACATAAATATGCACATATATATTGTGATTGTGAAAAGATATGATTATTTTAAAATTTATTACAAATTATTTTATAAATATAAAAATGACCAAGTTTACAAAAAAGTCTTTTTTAATGAGAGATGCAAAGACCAGATAAAATAAAAAGGATAAATTATTTTTCTCATTTAATTTTTCTTTTCCTTTTTATTTATTTATTGAGATGTTGACAAAGGAGAGAAATTAGGAAACATTCACCATTAAAAAAATAAAAAAGAAAAACCTTCTCTCACACACTCTTTTTATAGTTTTCTAATATTGAAAAAGTCATGGATGAATGTTTTCCACACACACATGAAGAGAGAGAGAGAGAGTCACTACATTATAGGACTATCGAAAATTAGTTTCAATTGGGTCTATAAAAAAAACATTGTCTTTAAATAGACTGATTCAACCATCCATAACTTCGATTTCAAAAGTTCCTCTTTTCTAATAATTGGATAAATTGGGATTATAGGTGATTCATTCTTTTATATTTAAAAAATGTAAAAACACATTATGATATTTTTTTTAATCTATTTTATGATGTATAATATCCTTTAATTTTAAAATTCTTCTAGTTTTATCTAGGTTTGTTATAGTAAGTTAAAATTTATAGAATCGTCCAAAAGTTTGGACATTTTAGATGAATGCATTATGATGATCCCATTACAATAAGAAATTTATTAGACATACTTCATTATATATAATCAATAAAGTTAGAAGTAAAAAAAATGGAGTGCACCTTTACAAACATGTCTTTATAACTTCATGTACTTAAGGATAATAATTTTTAGACATGTATTCTAGTAACCATATGTGTTTAATAATATGTTTGTGTACAAGGTCTGAAACGAATGTGGAAAGTAGAGAGATTTTATCCTTTCTGTTCCAGGCATTTGTGTATGGTTGGGGAGTGAAAAGAATGCAAGGGAAAACAAGAATTCCTCAAGTTTCATTTCCTTGGATGGAAAATCAAATTTGAGATAATACACATGGTGGAAACATAAGGGAATTAACTTTTTATGTATTTCCTTTTCTTTTTCTACACAAACTCTTAGAAAATTTTGTTAAAGATAAACTCCATTCCCTTTGTTTCATCCCTCTTGAAAACTTCTAAAATGTACACACTCCTTGAAACGTATGAAAATTACAAGAATAATCAGAAAAGTCTTGAACTTAATATCATGATTCCAAGTTAACATCATCAATGAGTTTCCCTTTTCCTTTTTATCGTTTTCAACATAAAACATGTCCAAATACATTGCAAAAAAAAAAACATGATTAAAGAGAGGTGAAACTTTGACAAATATTGTTCAAGTACGAAGTATAGAATTGTGCAAATTTAATTGTATCCATGTAAATATACTCCAAGTTATTTGTTGCATATATAATTAAAAAACATTTTAGGTTGGTACTAATCTCTACTGATATCATACTATTATACTAAATGATGATGTCTTTTCTCAAAACAAAGAAAGACAAGGAAAGAGTTTTCTTTTGTACTCGCATTTTTTTGAATTTATTTTTAAACTTTTTAAATTTTGAACTCCTCTGTTATGTTTAGCTTTCTTAAGTTCTTTCTTTTATTCTATTAATTATTTCTAATTTTCCTATTCTCTATCCTATGTCTCTTTTGATCTCTTTCTGTGTGTGAAAAGTCTCCAACTATTGCTTTCCATAAACCATAAAATTAAAGACGGATAGAGAGAAGGTTTTTCCTTTTATTCTTTTAGTTATATTGTTTTCTAATTTTCCTCTATCATTTGTCTTTCTTTATATGTTTTTAAATAAGTAGAAAACTTTTATTTATGGTTTTTATAAATCAAAAAACTATAGAAATTACATGAGAAAAAGAATGTTTTTCCTTTTAATGACGAATGTTTTCTAATTTTCCTCTTTCATCAACATCTCTTAATAAATAAATAATAGAAGAAGAAAAATTAAATGAATCAAATAACTAATCCTTTAATGCATCTAGTTTTTGTATATCTTATAAAAAAAGACTTTTTGTATACTTGGTCATTTACATATTGAAAAAACACTTTGTAGTAAATATTACAATCATATTTTTTTTTCTTAATCATAATATATATATAGCAAATCTGGCACTTTTTGTATACTTGATCTATTGCATACTCCCTCAACATTTAAAACCACTTTTATATCTAGCAAATCTGGTTTGTGATTTTCTTTTTAAAATTCAAAATTCAAATGCATTACACCTCTCTCCAAAGTAAAATCTAAAAAATATTTAAATCAACCGCCCCTCCCTCCATCTTAAAAATCCTACACTTTATTTCTACACCTACACCCCCCCAAACTGTCGCCGTCTCCCCTGGATGCCGCCGCCCTCTCCCCCGGATGCCTCCAATCGCAGCAGCAACACCAACGCCGCCCTCTCCTCTGGATGCCGCCGCCCTCTCCCCTAGATGCCGTTGCCATCTCCACCGGACGCGAGATCGCGTTCCTATCTGGGTCGGCGGACGCGAAGGGGAAGACGAGCTCCCATACCTCGTCCGTAAACGTCGCCCAGTGCCACCATCCAGATTCCTCGATCTGCCTGCTCCTGCCTCCGTCGTCCTCCTCTCCATGCCCCCCGACGACCTCTCCTCCTGCCCAAGCCATGGCGATGATTGAAACCTAGTTCCGGAGAGATTATTGGTGAGGGGTGTGGGAGTGGAGAGGAGAAGGAAACCAACCTCCACCAGCGCCGCCGACCTCGATACCCCCCTCAAACAGTGCACGAGCACCTTCCTCCCCGCCACCACCCTGACCTCCTCGAAGTAATCGAACACGTCGTAGAGCACGACCGTGATGTCCTGCCCGGGGGTGTCGGCGAGCCACAGGGTTTTGTACTTGACATCGGGTTGGAAGAGCTCGGGAGATCCAACGCAGCTGAGGATGTGCGTGATACTGTGGCGGCAGAGGGAGTCGCGGTCTCGGGCGACGATGTCGCTTCTGAGGTAGAGGTGGTCCTCAACGTGGGAGTACTCGCGGTCAAAGAAGGCGAGCTGGCGACGGCGGTAGGCGGAGTCGGGGAGGGCGGAGGAGGGGGGAGGCCAGTAATACTAATTTAGTTTTATTGTATCAATTTAGTTTTGTGTTACTGTTTGAGGTCCAAATCTGTAATACTAATTTAATTTTGCTGTAACAATTTAGTTTCGTGTTACTGTTTCATTTAGTATCAATGTTTTAATTTAATTTCGTGATACGATCTTATACAAAAAAAAAAGTTAAATTCACCATCATAACAACATCCGTAAAACATTATTTCTTACTAATTGAACCCATTAAAATTGTATTATAAAACAATAACGAAACATTAATACAAAAATACAAAATAGTAACCGTACCAATAAGATATTTACAAATCAACACAAAAACGTAATACTGTTTTGTATCATAACTATTTGCATTCAATTTAGTAATACAAAAACGAAAAATCAAATTATTTTAAATTCAGATCAATAACTACCACAGTTAACTGTAATTAAAAAATAAATGAAAAAAATTTCCCTCCAGAAAGAAACTACTGGTGGTATCATTTCAAAATAAGTAGTTTCAATAGAAACCATTAGATCAATATCTAACAGTTATGATGCATTTTGAGGAAGGATGCAACTGAATCGGCTCCTATATATATATATATATATGTGCATATTTATGATTTATAATTCTTTTTTAGGTTGCAATCATTAAATTAAAATTTTACTATTCTAAACTGTATGCATAAGAAACACAAAAAAAAAAATCATATCATAATGTTTGCTCTTCTTTTCTTGTGAATTCTGGATTGCTTAGGATTTTTTCCCCCATGAGATCGTGAAATGTTCACTTATTGGTGTGTAATTTTGAATCTATGTTTATAAAAATGTTATAAATGTTAATAGTTTGTTTTTGAATAAAAATTAAATTCTACAATTTTTTTCCAACATTTTTATGGTCGAAATACTCTTTGTTCGGATTTTCTTATGATATCTAGACAAACATAAATATGTTAACATGTAAAGTATTTAATTATTAGTAACGTTTTTTCTTTTTCTTTCTTTTTTTAAATTTCATGATTTATAAAAAAAAAAATGCAATCGTTATTTCTTACTTACATTTTCCTATATTTTAGTTATTTTTAAAATCATTTTTATACATTTGTCACATCCAAAATTGATGTGCATATAAAATTAAATTATTTTTCATTTTATTTTGCACGACGTGGGCTTTTCACTTGTTAACGGCTAAACATATCTCGAACTTGCCTAAATCATGCATCTACCACTCGTCTAGGTGGTCTATTCACATTTGATAACCAATCCGAATAAAAGTTGAAGACGGCGGTCAGTTATCACTTGCTGTCGGTCAAGGGTAGGCATATTCAATTCGGATAACAGTTTGACTGTTTTAGTGCGGAATCTCCTGATTACGTCGGAAGCACGACCTGTTGCGAGCAGTCATCGAACACTTAATATCACCTTTTGTGACCGTGAAATCCCTTTTGTCGTGGAATGTTGTCAAGTGGGCCCTAGTGGTGAGCATACTCGACACTTCGGCGATAAAAATTATTAACTGATATCGTCACATTAATATGTTAACTTAAGATATGCAGCCTCAACCCACCTACTCGCTGTTATCTTCGGCGTAAACACTTCGGCTATTGTCAAGTGGGTCCCAGTGGTGTTTTGTATGTAATAAAACATTCAAGCACTGTTAGTTATGTCATCCGTGTTGAGACTGCATATATTACACTTCGACGTAAAATTATTAACTGATTTATTTTTATAAATAAATAAATAAATATAATTATTTATCGATAAATTTTTTATCATTAATATATTGTCCACAAAATTTTTGTCAATAATTAAAAAGAAATCTATTACTAATAAAATTTCCATCAATAATAAAAGCATATTGCCAGTCGATAAGTAAAATCCACGTGATCGAAAAAATTCATGGATTTTTTTCTTTCTTTCACATTAAATCTCTTTCTCTTCTTCTTAACGATCTCTTTTCCTCTTCTTCCTCTTTCACTTGAACCCTATGAAATCTTCTGTACCTCCAATCTTCAATGTAATCAACTGCCACCATGATCCCTCCTCCTCCTGTCCTCAATAACATCCTCCTCCTCCTTCAGTCTTCTAGTATCCTAGGGTGATACCATTGCTCCACAACCTCCTTTTCCAAGATGATCGGTGTTCTGCTAAGGTAACTTTTTTTTTTTCATAATATTATACAATGAACTAACTAATGAACTAAAAGAACTTCTTAATCATTAAATATCTATTTTTTATTCATGCGAGTTTAGTAGGTATGAACCAAACAATATTAAAAAACTATTGCAATTTTTTGTTTCTTATGATGTTCAGGATTATAGAGAACCAACTTAGCATCACTTTTTACTAATCTATATCTTGAACTATTTTAAATGATGAAACCTTTGAATGTTAGTAGGAAAAGAGGATTCTATGGTCTAGTTGTTTAAGCCTCAACAAGCTTCACATGCTATTGATTATTATTCGTTGGTATTTTGAATACTACTGGTGCTATAATTAGGATTCCACCAAAGTTTATTAGCATTCATCTTAAATACTAGACTAGGTTATGAACAACAAGCATAAGAGTTGAGTGGTAGGAGTGGATTTTAGACTTTATAACCAACTATGATGTATGATCATATCTAACTGGGCAAAGTATTAGATCCAAAGAAGATCTAGTATTGTTCACAAAAGTATAATATTACTGGTTAAAAGTTTATGTGGAGAATTCAGCTGCATAGCTACATAGATAAGCCAAATGGATTACACATGTGTCCACATAACATATATGGTCCACATGGCTGTATAGTTTGTGTTTTTAGTCTTGTTTTCATATTGCATTCTTTTTATGAAAATGAAAATAAAAAACACAACCTAGAAAAAATGGATAGGCTAAGTCAACAAACAAGATTTGTATTTGTAAGTTGCAGTGGAAGAGATCTTATTATAAGAAAATAGATATTGACTAGCATCATAGAAGAAAAGGAGTAAGACTTATCTTGCTGGGTGCATGTGTCATGTGACATGTGATTGCAATTTAGGACTATTTTTTAATTCTTATTAAATTTCAAAAGTACTATTTAGTTACCATTGAGTTACTAAAATTACTACGTAAGGAAATGTTGTTTGTAATCTATTTGTTAGTATCATTACTATTTTCTTAGTTTAGATTATCACAATAAAATTTATTTGATTATGTGTTTCTCATAGAATCCGAGTTTTCTGAGTTTCTTGATTTGTATTAATAGATGACTTCTGTTCCGTATAAGTCATGGATGGACATTGACAATAGATTTGACCCAACATATATTTTTGGATTGAAAAATTCTTAAAATTTACATTAGCCAATAATAAAAGACTCAACCCTAATTATATACAATGTCTATGCACTAAGTTTGGCAATAAAAACATCATCACTAGAGAACCTGTTGTTGACTGGTGGTCATGAAGACCACCGTTACAGTCAACGTAGGACAATGGATTTATTGACCGGAATTATTAGGTTTGATTCGCCGAAGTTAATGGCCGGCGTAAATTAGGGAGCCGTTACAAGGGGGCGGAGGGTGGTGTGGCTCCACTATAAATACACAGGTAAACAAAGGGAAAATCATCGAGCAATAGCATACCTTGCTTCCTGGTTTTTCTTCACCTCGCCGGAGCTCCCATCCGACGACCTTCAAGTGATATCAGAGCCATTCCGGTAGTCGCCATTTCGACAGCCGCTACCTTCCCTCTTCCTCCCTACTCGCGAACTGCCGCCGAGCACCTCCCTCGACCCCCTATGCACAGCGGAGTGCGGCCGACGTCCACCGCGCCTCCCATCCCCGCGAGCTACACCCCTGCCCGCGCCTCCGCTTGCCCGTCGCCAACGTGCCCTTCCGCACCTCAGTCCCGTGCCTTGCCCACATTCCGTGCGTTGCTGGCCATAGACTACTGCTGCCAACGCGAGCCGCCGCTCTCTCGAGCAACTTTGCGCCCTCGAACCGCCATTGTCCGCACGCTCTGCTCCTCCGCCGATCACCCACACCGGTGAGCCCCAAATCTCGTGCTCGCCTCCCCTATTTCACTCTCCTCCCAACCCATGGTTTCATCGTCACGGGTTAGAATATCTTTACATATAACGGGTGGGATGTATACATATATATTATATGCTTGATTAATTAAAACCTAAGGGGGTAGCATATTTGATTTAGAATGCATGTTTGTATATGTTTATACTTTTGCAAAGATATAAATTGGAAATTAAATTTTTTTACATGATTTCTGAAATTAAAAATTAAGTGGTTATTATTCTGAAATAAAGATTGATATAATCTTTAGGAACTTAAATCTTACATATTACTGCATGATTAATAAGGAGTTAAAGATATTGATGATCATATTTTTGCTTGATTTAAGAATCATATATATCTGTTGTTAAAGAACTTAAATACTGAATTAAGTTGCATATTTGAATAA
>JAMKQA010034035.1:0-33385 GCA_024699735.1 Posidonia australis | reverse complement strand
CTATCAAGGCATGTAAGTCCACAAATGTATATAATTTGAATATTTGTCTTTAATAGCTACTTGTCATCTTTTCTTAAGTGATTATATAATACTTAATTACTTTTCATTTGTTATCATCAAAACATATTAATAGATTTTTCAACACCCTTGACTAGGCTAACTTGGAAGGAGGTTTCCTTTGCATAGGAGTAATAATGTGAGGAGAGTTTCAATGAATTAAAGGCTTGTCTGGTCACAACTCTGTAAATATCCTATTTTCGCATTTCCCAGAGTCATCTAGGATAGGAACTTTTGAGATGACCTAGATCACGAGGCTGTATTTCATGTTTTCTTTAAAAACATTCTTGATTTAACTTGGTTCAAGGTTGTTAGCAGTGGCAAAGCTAACCTGCTCAAGTTGGTGGCAGGCTTGAGTCCCTTGGACGTTTTGGTGAGAGTCGCTATCTGTGGCAAGGCTAATACACTTATCTTACTCAAGTTGGTGGAAGATTGGAGTACTCTGAACTTAAAGAAGGCATTTTTATGATTTCATGTGATTTCTAAGTATTTTCATGACTTTTAAGGAGTTTCTATGGATTTAACATAAAAGATAGGGACAGAACTCAAAAACACCTAGATGTTGCCACAGAGACAGGCGACAGGACTCGTTGCCACAAGTACAGGTGACTAGTCTCGTTGTCATGTGTACAAGCAACAAGTCTCGTCGTTACACCAATAGGCAACGAGAATCCTGGAATTCTTTTTCAAGATATTTTGTCATCCCAGACTTTAATATAATATATGGGATATTTATAAATATTATCATGATTTTTTCCATAATTATTGTAATTTCTAGGATTTTCTAAGTATTTATATATTTATGGAATATCATATAAATCTTTATCAATGCCAGATAATTCTAGAAGAATGAATGACGTTGATTTTAATATTTTATATATTTTTCATGTTCAGAAACGAGATATGATATTAATTATCATCTTTTAAATGCTATAATTATTTATAAATTAAAAAGATAATTTCAACATATGCTTAATTTCCAAATATTTATTTAATTATGAGACTAGAATTTGTTATAGATTTATTTGACATAATTCTCGTAATTATTGGGGATTTTATCTTTTAAATTTGTATTTGATTTTGAATTTGGATTTAAAATTTGATTTTGAATCCAAATATTTTCTAGAATATTCTAGCAATTTTGAGAGAGTTTGAAAAGGTCAGGATTGGTCGTTTACAATTACTAGACATTTGTTGAATCGGTTTTGGATTTTTATTTTAAACATGGAGATATTTAGAGCTTGTTGCCACAAAGAGCGGCGACTAATTTGTAAAAGACGATTTTTGTGTATTTTTCCACATCAAAAGATAGATCTTTCTAGTCTATCACCTACCCATGTAGTGACTTATTTAGATATGTCACTGGTTCCATCGGCGATGAGTCCTAAATATCCCATTTTTCAAAATTTCAAGTAGATTCAATATCTAAATATTTTCTTGACTTGTTTTTGACGAGATTTGACATCCTCGTGCCTATAAATAGACCCCCAGACCTTGAGTTTTGGGAGGCTTTCCAAAATTAGAGAGAGGTTGCCCAGAGAGAGAGAAATCAGGCGAAGTCCTGTCGAAATCATGTCAGAATCCTAGATCCATAGAGATCTTTTCAATCCAAGTCTATGTGCACCTCCGGAGCTCCATTCGTAGCCTCCACTTCCTCATCCACTCCACACCATACAATGGTGAAGGGAGTATCTTCCAATTCTTGCATTTTTTTTTCTATTACATAAATCCATTGCATGACATAATATAGCCCATGGCATATGCATGTGGGGAACCACCCTCCGGTTAGTATTTAGTTGCATGTTTAAGTTTTTCTTTTGTTATTTGTTTACTACACCTAATCTAATCCATTTTCTCTTGTTTTTCTTATTTGTTTTGAAGGGAAGGATCTTGCATAGCACGAGGAGGCCACTGGACGACATTCGGTCGTTGATCTAGTGAACTAGGAACCCACATCCATCACATCCACAACATTAACTCTCATAAGGTGTCTTGTCAACAGACAAAAGAAAAGGACAAGTGGCGATCACAACAAAAGATGTTGAAGTAAGTGGATACGACATCATTTACACCAACATCACCTCCAAATCTACATCCACAGATCATTGGCGATCACGGTGGGACTTGGTTTAAGCCAACCTCTGTGCTACGTGAGCGTTTTTCCCTTTCTTTTTGTCATTTTTTTCATTTATTCTTAGATTGAGGTATCATTTTTGGTTTGGAGATTGCGCACATAGGTTTTCGTGGCACTCTAGACCTTTATTTGGGTTTTTTTCCTAGTGATTTAGAGTATAGATATTCTGCCACCTTCTCTTGCAGTGCCATTACACGGTGCCATAGTAAGAGGCAATGAGATCAAATGCGACATTGGTCGGCGACTGATATTCCAGAGCATTTTCCTACAGGCTTTCGCCTTTTCCTTGTTTATGTTGTTTTTCATTAGCCTGTAGTTGTATCGTGGATCAATAAAAATTGAATAATCTTCCTATCCACTTGTTTTTTTAGTTTTTTTTAATCAATTTTTAGAGTTTGTTTTCTATCCACCATTAGGGTGGAAACTAATCGTGTGATAGTAAAGTTAAAGTTCATTAAAAGTCCCCTTCTAGTCTGAACGACCGAGCCGAGTGAACTGGGCAAGTGCCAGTCACTCACCCATGCTCGTGTTTGGTTGGGATTACTAGACCAGAAAGCTTAAGGTGTTCTAGGGGCATATTTCAGACTCCATTTTTCTCCCTTAGTCTGTAATAAACCCTAGTAGATATTTGATACTTTTTTGTTTTGTGTTTGTTTATTGCTTTGTGATTTGTTAGGACTGAGCTTTAAGGATAGAAACCTGGGTTACAGGCCACTTTTTAGAGAGACAAACCCACAGTCTAGGCCCTATTGATGGACCCTAATGAAGGTCAAGGAGTGGTACCTAAAGTCAAAATCCCATTGTGTGACCTTAGAACCCATATCGAAAGTCTCACCCTTGCCATAGGAACGCAAACAGGTTGAGAGAATGTAGGTTAACAAATCAATTAAATAACAATCTTAACAAGTAAAATCTATGCTCTGTTTGATAACTTGATTGATTATATAGCCTTGTTTGACCATTTGGTCTATCCAGGACAGATCTCAGTTGCTGGACCAGCCATAGGTACATGTCACCTGACTGACCGACGACTTCCTCCGTCACCTAACTTATTGGCAACGAGAGCTAGTGCCTCCATCATAGGTGACGTCAGGTAGAAACAATCTGGGTGCCTTGTTTGCAGGGTGGTTTGGTCTGTGCTTGCATGCTCACAGGTTATAAGATTACAGATACAGTCCTAGGTCTTTAGTTTATTAGTTAAACAGAGTTGTAAATGTTTTCTTTGTGTTCTTTTACGTTTGAGTCTGTATTTTCTTTTACATTCCTGGACACTTGTAGTAAGGTGCAGTTTAGTGTTATAAAGAGTCTATATCTTTTCCTCTTTTCCTTTTTTGAGTCGTTTGTAGTAAACTGTCAAGGGAGTTGGTCAAAGGTGGCAGACGCACATTACTTCTACACGAATCCTCTCTACGTGACAACCATGTCGAGTGTGGTCCAAACCATGACGGGCATCACGATTGCTCCAACATCTGTAGCTTGAGCATGTAGCAGTGCTGTGGGTTGACGCGAGCACTTGTTCGATCTTCTAGATCCACATGGGGACCAACTTTCTGATAGAGGAAGTGAAAAGGGGGAGTGGGAGAGATGAGCTATGCCCAATACAAGAGTACCCCTCTACTGATCAATTCCCATGCATCACCTGAAGGGGCAATCAGTCAAGCCCATCAATCCATAGCCCATTCCAATCTTTCTAGCCTACAAATTCCAAGTGTCCATGGATCCTCCCCCTTAAACTCCTACCTAGGCCCAATAGCCACACCATTTATGGGAAATACATACACTATATCACCAAGCCCAATGATAAATTTCCCAGCACAAGGTCCAATAACACAATCTCCCACTCAATATTCTACTACCTCGGTCTACCCCTTGGTCCTATAGGTTGCACCATCTCTATCATGCCACCCTTCACACCCTTACCTAGGGCCAACCCCTCCTTCGTCCATGCAGTATCCCACACCTTCAGTCTACCCTTCCTTCCAGTAGGCTATACAATCTCCACTAAGCTACCATTCAAATCCATGCCTAGGGGCAACCCCACCTTCGACCTTGCAACCATGGAGTACCCAATCCTATGCTCAAGCTCAATCCTCTTACCCTTCACAATATAGTACCCCTCTGCAACAACAATCCCGTCAATTCCAAGGGTACCAAGGGCAGGGGCAAACGGCTACTTCGAGTTTGGACATCAAGAGAATGATATCAGAAGCACTCGTAGAAGCTGGGGTCACTTCAAAAATATTAGTTGGCTTCGATTCTTCCAAGTTCCCACCTTTCACCTTGCCACTGGGTTTCAAAATGCCCATGAAGTCATCTAGCTACATTCACCATGGATGCCTTACTCTACTAACATGATAATGGGCTAAAAGTATATCTCTTCTTCAAGAGTCTGGAAGGAGAAGCACTATGGTGGTTCATTACACTCACAACACATGACCTTAGTGACTTCAAGCTAGTGCTAGAGAAATTCCTGCAACAATATGTCCATCGCATCCAGCATAAGCCCACGACTACAGACCTCCTCGCCAAAAGGATGAAACCTAAGGAGGACTTCATCACCATCACCAGTAGGTGGAGGGACATTGCTACTAGATCCGAATGCTACATCGTAGAAAGCCGTGCAGTTGAAGTCATTGCTCAGAATACAATTGGTGCATTAAGAGTGGGCTTACTAATGGAAAACTTCCAGACATACTCCCAGTTGTACGATAGAGCCGCAAAAATCCTTCGTAACCAAGAGGATCTATCATTCCTGGAGTACGACGAAAAAGGCAAGAAGAAGGGCTCAGGCTACACACATGAGGGCAGCACAGGTGATATGGCTCAAGCCATAGTGCAGAATCAGAATCAACTAGTCCAGTGCCAAGGTCAGTTAGTTCAACCAATTCTACACCAAAGATAGTTGGTCCAGTGCTAGAGGCCACCAACACCATATCAATAGCTGAGCCAAAGGCAACTGACACAATCGCAGCAGCAGCCTTGGTATCAATACCAGCAGCCTCCAGAGTACCAAGTGTATGCCCAATAGGGGCAACCATAGAGGCAAAAGAACAACAACACCATTCCTCTGTTACAGCACTATCATGGACCTAAGAGACAGAACTGCCCTCCACTTCCGAAGCCACTTTCTGATGTCTACAAAATACTAGTAGAGAGTGGAGACATACTACCTTTGGCACCCTCCCCAAATGCTCCTAGTGTTGATCTATCCAAGTACTACCCATACCATCAGAAGAACAGACATACACTAGAGGAGTGTTTCATGGTCAAGGACAAAATCTACGATCTAATTGATCAAGGGGAAATCATGTGGATTGAGCTCAACGCAAGGTTAAGGGCACCTCGAGGAGAACAATGTGAGATTCACCAAGGCCCTTTGTTTATTAATCCAATAGCCCATATGATGGCTGAGGAAGACGAGCTTATAATCCCAGAGCTGATAAATGTTGAGTACATGCAGGCAAGCCCTAGTCAAGAACCACCTATTGAGGAAGAAGGGGACCTCGATACCCGAGTAGAGCCTCCTTAAGACACTGGAGTTGACAAGGATACCTAGTCAGCTGCTCTGCCTGAACCAACACTTCTCTAGCATATGTAAGCAAACCTAGACCTAGGGCCACCTAGCATCAGGATCCACCAGCAATGCTTGAGTTGGGGATGTGGTCAGAGGAGGATGCAGATGAACCGTAGGACGACCAATAGGATGAGGAAGAAGACAACCCCAAACTAACTAGAAAGAATCCTCATAAATTTCGAAGAGAAAAATATCGTCTTCTAGGATGTAGAATTGCTTGTACCCGAGGAGCAATCGTGCCCACTGATCATCAATGTGCACATTAATGACTGTTTGCTCCACGGGATACTCGTTGATACTGGCACTAGCAAAAGCATCTGTTCCTTGTCCACCTTGAAGTCTCTAGACATTGATGAAACGAGGATTACTAAGCGTCGCTTCCCTTGCTTAGCTTATGACAATAGTCAAAGGGAAGCGATCAGGATGATTTAGCTAGATGTCACTATAAGTCCCCTCACCATCAACACCAAAGCCATAGTAATGGGACATGATCTGGCCGAACCATTAATCTTAGGGTGATCTTGGTTTGCAAAAATTAGCATTGTTGCCTCCCTTGTACATCAACTTTTCAAATTCAAACATCAAAGGGAAGTGATCATCGCTAGAGCTAATCACTGGGGAGATTTCGAGATAGCATGGGAACCCACCACGCCAGAGCTAAGTGAAGAAAAGCCCCCATTGGAGCTATATGATGAAGAACCACTGGAGGAATGGTACAACTTAGACCCTTGGTATGAGGAAGGGCCAAATTCTCAAATGTTCCAAGACATGATGGGAGAAAATGCTATGTGGCCCATGTATAATGAATACCCTGATTCAAATTGGTACTACCTAGAGGCCACAATCAACTTACTCTATCAACATCCCCAAGCAGCTCGTGCTAGAGAAGAGCCTCCACCCAAGCCGCCTAATCCTATAGAGGAAGAGGAGCCTGCCAGGGGCATCACTAAATACATCAGCTTTGAAGGGACCCGAGGAGACCTCAGTAGTCATAATGGGAGCTTGAAGGAATCCTTACAGAGAGGTCAGGCCACTAGGGGCACACTACAGTAACCAAGTCAAGATCAGTCCAACCGTGACCCTGACAAGGCAAAGATCAGGTGCAAATCAAAAGAAAAGTCAAATGATGCGCCATCAACACCTCAACCCTCAGTACTAGAAGAAGTAAGCCAAAAGGAGTCCAACTGCAATCCTAGCAAGGCAAACACTAGGTACAAATCGAAGAAGAAACACAAAGATACTCCAACTCCAACATCTAAAAGCTCAAGGCCAGGGGCAGGCTTCTGTAGCCACCCATAGGTAATGGCCTTCATTTGGAAAGGGTAGTGCGTAGTTCGACTGAGCCTGACTAGGGTAAGGTCATTTCTTTTGCAAAAACTTGTAAATAAGACATTAATTTCATTTCTTTGTTGAATATTTTCCTTTATTTGTCTTTGTTACTCTGCATGCTAGACTAGGTTGAAATAGCAATAAAGAAAATAATAATGAAGATGATTGATGAGTGCGGATCACGCCTGACACCTTAGAACATTAGGCAAAGCTGCCAAATATTATCTAGGGTTTTCCTTAAGCAAATTATTAACACCCAGGGAAGATCTACCAAACTACGCAAGATAACCTATAGATCTCTCCAGATCTGTGGAAGTTACATGTACTCTAGAAGTACATCCTTAATCAACATGCTGAAGGCTAGAAAGGACTTAAGACCTAGTATTAGCTAAGGAAGAAAATTGTCTCCTACATGGAAAAGAAGTAGAGCAACTAGGGTAAACTTAACCTTGTCTTATCCTCACGTACACTGCTCGGAGAGATAAGAGCAAGGTAGGCTCAAAGCTTAGGTATATCATAATAACTGCTCGCCCAATGCAGCATGCATGGCACCTTAGCATAAGTCCAAGAAGGCAGTGATGGGTGAGCACACCAAAACAAGAGCAAAACACCTTAGAAAAGTGCCCAAAAGAGGGGGAGAGCAAGAATAATCGGGTATGCTGTCATAGCATAAGTTTGAGAAGGCAGTGATGGGTAGGTACTCAAAACGGGGTGAGACAACCAACAAATAAGTAGATGTGCCATTACAGCATAAGTCTGAGAAGGCGGTGATGGACAAACATCTACCAAAAAATAACGAGAGAGAGGAACCCCAAGAGAAAAAAGAGAAGGAAAAGATGACATCAAAGAAGCTGTCCAGCAAAGAAAAGAAAAGCCAAAAAACCCTGGGTAAGCTACAGGCGCATAGGGCCAACCACTAATGGGTGGCACTAGAACTATAATCGACGCCTAGAGTCTGCTAAACCTCGAGTCCCCCCAACTCTTCCACCCATAGGCAAGAGGAAGCAAACCTTAGAAGCTCAAGGATTGAGTAAATAAGGATGGTAATAATTGACTAAAGCTAGCACGAAGTCCCAAGTCTTCTAAAGGTCAAGACATGACAGAAGGGACCACTTTCTCACCGTGGATAATACAAGACTGTGATGCTAGATGCGTGAGAGGGAGGTGGTGACCATACACTCATCATCAATCAATAACAAAAAAAGAAAATTCAAAAATCTAAAAAAATAGAAAATCAAAAACTCCAAGCAAAAAAAAGAAGAAAAAAAAGAAAATCCAAAAATCTCAAAAAATCAGAAAACCAGAAGAAACCTAAAAACAAATAATAAGTAGTGCCATCCACCTTACTTACAAGTGAAAACCTAATAAGTAAGGAAACTGGGGTTGGTCTGGCCAATGATGCAACAATCGACCCACTAGGTTCTGGAGTTAGGAGTCTTACCCAAGCGTGCCTTCACAGCTTGGGTGTGTTTTCTCCACAAAGACATTGCCCTACAGTGATCTTTAGAGCATCCACGGATGACACACAATCGGCGTCCACTGGGCTCTGATTTCCCATCTTTCAGTTGAGGTGAAGATTGATTCCCTTCACCTAATCTTAAGCATGGGAGAGTAATGGATAGTACTGTAGTATCTTTCCTAGCCAACTCTTCTGACAGAGGGAAAGGTACATCCTTTGATTATTAACATGCTAATGAGTGTGTAGGTACCATTAGGTGTTAGTACATCAAGTCCCATCGTAAGGCTGCATCAAGTCCCACGGTGTGCATCACATCTGTCCCACCACGAGGTTGAATCAAGTCCTGCCGTACGCGTTAAAGTCCCAACAGTGCATTGCATTAAGCAACAGGCTTCTACCTTTGGAGTCTTGACCATGTACACAGACACACCCTTGATGCAGAGGCAATACCCTGGTTTGGAAAAGGAAGGTTTCACTCCCTCAATCAGTTCTTTTCTTTCATAGAGTCCATTTACTTGCCAAGTTGAGTTGTGGGATGATGGTCCTTTCCTGAGAGTGTTGGTCACACTTGAGGATGGAAAACACTTGACCACAATGAATTGCATTCATGCATCTTACATATGTCTGTATGGCTAGGGTCCACCCGTATCCCACTGGCCTAACCTGTCATATAGACCATTTATTGCATCATATGTTGACCTTGCATCTGCATTACTATTTGTTTGAATCATGCATCCATGCATTTAGGAATCTTGCATTGGAAGTGGAGGCGCTAATGAAGCATTGTTCTTCAAGAGAGTTAGAAAACTTAAAACTGTGATCCTCCTAGAGCTAATTGAGTCCCGCCTGTCCTTTTGCTATTCCAATCCGAGTAAGCTCTCAGACAAGAAGCCACAAATCACTTTTTATTATTGATCGGCAATAGGGTACTTGACCCATGATCATTCCCTTTTCACTCCTGGTCGGTGCTAGGGTTACGCCCCACGACCATCCTTAGTTTTTGTCTCGTTGAAGTGATATTTCTACATGATTGACTTGGTCTCAACATCCAACTGTGACACATAGCGTCGAAACTGGTTAGACCCCTTTATAACCGAGCCTTCAATATGATGGCAATCTTAAATGAACTACTTGACTGTGACACATAGCTCTAAAATCGAGTCTGTTCCCTCTTTTATTCTTCCTCTAATGGTCCAACTATGGCAGATCGTTTGAGAGCTAGTTCCCCTTTTCAGGAAATGCTCAATGGAGATATCGTTCTTACCATAGAGTCAATCTTGTTCCAAGATCACCTCTAAGGAGGAGCATCTGTAGATATCCCATTTTCGCATTTCTTAGTGTCATCTAGGATAGGAACCTTTGAGGTACCCTAGATCACAAGGCTAGAGATCTTCTACTTTGTCTTCTAGATGTTTCATGTTTTCTTTAAAAACATTTTTGATTTTACTTGGTTCAAGGTTGTTAGCTGTGGCAGAGCTAACCCGCTCAAGCTGATGGCAGGCTTGAGACCCTTGAACGTTTTGGTGAGAGTTGCTATCTGTGGTAGAGCTAACGCTCTTATCTTTCTCAAGTTGGTGGAAGATTTGAGTACTTTGAACTTAAAGAAGATGTTTTTATGATTTCATGTGATTTCTAAGTATTTTTTGGACTTTTAAGGAGTTTCTGTGGATTTAACATAAAAGATAGGGACAGAACGTAAAAAGACTAGGATGTTGCCTTGGAGACAGGCGATAGGACTCGTTGCCACAAGTATAGGTGACTAGTCTCATTGCCACGTGCATAGACAATAAGTCTCATTGCCACACCAATAGACGACAAGAATCCTGTAATTCTTTCTCAAGATATTTTGTCATCTCGGGCTTTTATATAATATATGGGATATTTGTAAATATTATCATGATTTTCCCATAATTATTCTAATTTCTAGGATTTTCTAAGTATTTATATATTTATGGAATATCATATAAATCTTTATCAATGTCAGATAATTCTAGAAGAATGGATGATGATGATTTTAATATTATATATTTTATCATGTTCAAAAATGAGATATGATATTAATTATCATCTTTTAAATGCTAGAATTATTTATAATTAAAAAAATAATTTCAACAAATGCTTAATTTCCAAATATTTATTTAATTACGAGACTGGAATTTATTATAGATACGTTTGACATAATTCTTGTAATTATTGGGGATTTTATCTTTTAAATTTGAATTTGGACTTAAAATTTGATTTTGAATTCAAATATTTTCTAGAATATTCTAGCAATTTCGAGAGAGTTTGAAAAGGTCAGGATTGGTCGTTTGCAGATGTTAGATATTTGTTGAATTGGTTTTAGATTTTTATTTTAAACGTGGAAATATTTAGAGGTTGTTGCCACAAGGAGTGGTGACAAATTTGTAAAAGACAATTTTTATGTATTTTTCCACACCAGAAGATAGATCTTTCTATTCTGTTGCCTACCCATGTAGTGACTTATTTCGATATGTCACCGGTCCCATCGGCGACGAGTCCTAAATATCCCATTTTTCAAATTTTTGAGTATGACTTGCTTTTGACTAGATCTGATGTCCTCGTGCCTATAAATAGACCCCTAGACCTTGAGTTCTAGAAGGCATTCCTAAATTAGAGAGAGGTTGCCTAGAGATAGAGAAATCAGACAAAGCCCTGCTGAAATCATGTCATAATCCCAGATCCATAGAGATCTTTTCAATCCAAGTCTATGTGCACCGCCGGAGCTCCATCCATAGCCTCCACTTCCTGATCCACTCCACATCGTACGAGGGTGAAGGGAGTATCTTCCAATTCTTGCATTTTTTTCTATTACATAAATCCATTGCATGACATAATATAGCCCATGGCGTATGCATGCGGGGAACCACCCATCGGTTAGTATGTAGTTGCATGTTTAAGTTTTTCTTTTGTTATTTGTTTACTACACCTAATCTAATCTATTTTCTCTTGTTTTTCTTATTTTTTAGAAGGAAAGGATCATGCATAGCACGAGGATGTCGTTGGACGACATTTGACTGTCGATTTAGTGAACTAGGAACCCACATCCATCAAATCTACCACAATACCCGCAAGGTGTCTTGTCAACCGACGAAAGCAAAGGACAAGTGGTGATTACAACAAAAGGTGTTGACGTAAGTGGACACGACATCATCTACACCAACATCACCCCCAAATCTGCATCCACAAGCTCCAGTATTGACACTGTCGTCCGAAAGTGGTGGTTTCACAGTCTACAGAGATATTTATGGAATTGGGTTGGGATGTGTCTTGATGCAATATGGAAAGGTGGTGGCATATGCTTCGCACCACTTAAAGGACCATGAGAAGTATTATCTCACTCACAACTTGGAAATGGCTGTAGTGGTATTTGCCTTGAAGATTTGGAGGCACTATCTGTATAGCGAATAGTTCGAAGTGTTCACAGATTATTAAAGTCTGACGTACATCTTCACGTAGAAAGATCTAAACCTGAGATTGAGAAGATGGATGGAGTACCTCAAAGATTATGTTTTCAGCATGTCTTACCACCCAGGAAAGGTTAATGTGGTCGCGGATGCACTGAGTAGACGCACGCATGTCATGGTCAACCTAATGATCAAGGAATGGCATCTGTTGCAAAGGTTGGTTGAGTACAGACCACAGAGGTAGTCTTAGGGATCTGTTTGGATTCTAGTGGCAAGGTTATCAGTTCACCCAAGATTTGTGGAGACTATTATTGTAGCTCAGCAATTGAATCCATTTGTACAGGTCACCTGGCAAAAATTGTAGGCAGGATAGGCATCTCATTTCTCAGTTGGTGTAGACAGAGGGCTTAGGTATGACCTGTGGTTGTATGTACCTTAAGTGGAAGAGGTCAAACAACGACTGCTTAAGGAAGTCCACGGATCTAGATACACCATCCACCCAGAAAGTACCAAGATATACAAAGACCATAAGAGGAACTTCTGGTGGCCTGAGATGAAAAGGGAGATTGTTGAATATGTAGTGAGATGTGTTACTTTCCAGATGGTAAAGATTGAACATCAGAAACTTAGAGGGACTCTGCAATCTTTGGATATCCTAGTTTGGAAATAGGAGCACGTGTCGATAATTTTTGTGATAGGATTGCCCAAGACAAGGAGGAAGACTGGTATTGTATGGGTGATCGTCGACAAACTCACCATATCAACACATTTCTTGCTTATGAGGGTGAGTCTTCCCTTGTCGCAGCTGGTTGAGCTGTACGTGGCAGAGATAGTCTGGCTACATGGAGTTCCAGTGTCAATCATGTCTGATAGAGACATTCGGTTCACTTCGAGGTTCTAGGGAGCGCTACAAGAGGCATTTGGGTTAGTGTTGAACTTCAACATTTGAGTCAGTATTTGACGGAAAGGACAATCCAAATACTAGAAGATATGCTATGAGCCTGTGCATTAGACCTTGGGGTAGCTGGGAAGAACATCTATCATTGGTTAAGTTTGCCTACAACAATAGCTATCACTCTAGCATCGGGATGGTTTTGTACTAGGTACTGTATGGAAGACTGTGCAGGACTCTCACTTGTTGGAGTGAGGTAGGTAAGAGATAGCTTGTGGGCCTAGAGATTGTGCAGTAGTACGAAGACAAGGTAGACTTGATTTGGAAGAGGTTGCTAGCTACACAAAGTTGGCAGAAGAGCTATGCAGATAGGAGACAAAGACCCTTGGAATTTGAGGTAGGAGACTTCGTTTTCCTGAAGGTGTCACCCACCTAAGATGTAGCGAGGTTTGGGAAACGAGGCAAGCTAAGCCCTCATTACATTGAACCGTACTAGATCTCCAAGAGAGTTGGTGAGGTGGCATACAAGCTGGATTTGCTTCCAGGGCTTTCGAGCATGCATAGCATCTTCCACGTGTCTATGCTAAGGAAGTGCTTGGTTGACATGTCCCAAGTGATACTAGTGCAGTCAGAGGAGCTACAGGAGAACTTGTGGATTGTAGAGGATGTAGTGCAGATTTTGGACCAGAAGGAACAAGTCCTTAGAAACAAAACCATTCCACTTGTGCTGGTTTAGTGGCAGCATCATGTGTCTGAGGAGGCAACCTGGGAGCGTGAGGAGGACGTTCAAAGGTGGTACCCCCATTTGTTCTATTAGAAGTGAATTTTGAGGACGAAATTATTTTAAGGGGGTAGGATGTAACATCTGTGCCTAGTTCGGCCCATTTGCATTTTGGCTTCATAGAGCGGTAAACCGATTATCCAGAATAATTTATTATTATTTGTTGTAATCTGGATAATTTGCAAATTAATGTTGATTTATGTGGTAATCCCTCTTTTGTTGCAATAATCATCTTTGGAATATTTCCTCAATGTATGGTATATTGGTGTTTTGTAACCCACGTGTGTGTGTGAGACTAGAACAGGAGAAGTCAGCGCTACATAGTGCTCCTTACCATTCACTACGCACCTTTCTTCATCGACAACTTTGCCCCATGCCGAATCTCGGATCCGTTGAGATTTCTACTACTTGTCATTGAAAAATGGCGACAAGCGAGTGGATGCTATAAAAGGAAGAAGGCGAATGGCATTGGGGCGGCAGACTGGAGGAAAGACAGAGAAGAGAGGAGGGGAAAAATCTAGAGAGAAAGAAAGAAAAGAACGAAAAGGAAGAGAGGGCTGAGGGCCCAAGGGGGAAGTGAGAGCGACGACTGTTGGGGGAGGAGAGTTCGCTGAAGGCCGCGTGAGCCTGGAGGACGTTGGGGGAGGGGGTGAACTCGCCGAAGGAACACTGGAAACCTCGATAGTGTGCCGTCCCCTCTAATCTTCTGTTCTTTGTTTAAGTTAAATTTCATTAAATGATGCAATGTTGGTTTAAAAATCATGGAAATGGCTAGGGATGTTAGATTTGAGAGTATTTGGCATATCCATGAATTTTTCGTGATTTATCAGTGCTTTTTGGAAGATTTTTCGTATGAAAATCATGTATGTGCTATAGTGTTCTAAAATGTGTCCTTCGTCTTTGGATTTTGATATTTGGGTTTAAACTTAATGGATTTTAATGAAATTTGTCCCAAATGAAAGTAGACTTGGAATGCTAGGAATGTAAATTTTTGTAGGATTTGTGGAGCGTCGAAAGTAGGTATGACCAAGGGTCCCATTTTGGTGATCTTAGCCTCTGACCAGACGACTGTTTTTCTAATAGTCATTTGGTTTGGCATACTAGATGAATACGGTATGCAAAAACAGGGGATTTTGGCACATCGGTTGAATTTGGTATGCCAGATTAAGGGATTTTGGCATACTAAGCTTGCTCTGGTTTGCCGAAATAGTCCTTGGGCCATTAATTCTTGAATTTTTAGTTTGATGGCCTTATTATGATAATTTAATAAGATTATTTTTGGTGAAAATCCTCATGCTTTAGATAATGATTTATGGAAAAGAATTCTTGTAATGGAAAATGTTTAGAAAATAATATTGAAAGGATAATTGCATGTTGAAAAAGGATTTCCATGGTTTTCCAAATCCACGTAGCATTAGGCATGGACTATAGGGGTTTGTGACCCCAAATGAGAACGATATCGTCCGAAGGCGTGGTTGTTGAGGTTGGAGTCAGGTGAAAGAGACCAGGTTACCCTATGAGATGGTGTTGGCTGGGCCTAGGCAAGAAGACCTAGGTGTCCAGACACCAATTTGGGTGTCGAGAGAATGCATCCCCGTGCTTATGAGAAAATAAAAGTTATAAAGTGAGGTCTATTGGCGGGGGCGGTTGCACTCTCAATACGGGGAGGTTCACTGCGGCAGTGCAATGGGGTTGGAGTTGCTACCTCACCAACTGCTTGTGGTCTGGTCACCTTTGGCCAAGGTGACACTACTGGTTATGACTCGAGCTGTATGTTGGTTTTAAGCTAGAATCGACTTGAGTTTTGGCATGTAGTTTTAGCTAGATTTTAGTTGTGACGAGACTTGTGATTTAGACTAGTTGTAGCTGTGGTTTGTGATTTGGGCTTTGCACGAACTTGTGTTTGGGTTGGATTCTAGCTACGGATGTGTTTCTACTGAATGCATGAAAGTGGTTGTAGAGTTGCATAAGATTTCAGAAAGAAAATAAGTTTGATAAAAGCATGATTTTAAAAAAACTACCTAGAGAATTTTCTAAATAGATTTTTTGTTACTATTTGGATTTTTAGCACTGAAATCTATAGAATTTGTGGTTTTCCGCTGGTTTTTCTTAGTGGTGCGTACTGGGTGACTTGAGATTACTCGTGTGTTTTTGTTTGGTGTTTTGTTTTCAAGTGCATCTTAGTGAGTGCAGTCTAGCTCGGTGTATGTGTTTTGGAGCCACTAACCATACACAAGTTCTGGGTGGTTAAATAGAGTTTTATAGTTAAATATTAGTTAGTTTTTGCTTTAATCATTATTGGGTAGAATTGGTACTTGCTTGTAAGTTGTGCTTTATAGGGTGTGACAATGGTGGTAGGAGATGGATGGGTTGGTGATGGAGAAGAAGGACAGCTAGGCAGGTGATGGTTGTGTGGTGTGTGGCTAGAGATGGAAGCTATTGCTATGTGTTGGAGGTTATGCTCGGTAGTGCTCGACGATGATGGTGCATGGCTGTGGGCACTCGAGGCTAGGAAGACCAAGACAATAGGGGTGCCGAGAGAGAGAGCAAGGGTTGTTGGTGAGGAGGCTACCTAGCTGTGCAAAGCGGGTGGGGGTGCTGAGGTAGTGATTGAAGACCCGTGGTGGAGAAGAAGGATGGCTTGTTGTTGGGTTGTGGAGTTGTTTTCTCTGGTTCACACCGAAGAAGTCTTGAGTCTGGGCTAGGCTTTCCCCTCTCTCAGGCTTCTTCTCTCGGTTGAGTTGCTTGGTGGATGCTCTGATGGGTTCTAAGAGGGTTGTGATGAAACAAGTATCCTCCTTTCTTAGGCTTCCTCCCCTCTCTCTCCTCTCTTCGCTCTTCTCTTATCTTTTCTCTCTTCTCTTCTCTCTCCTCTTATGTGAGATGCTAGGAAGAGAGAATGTGGAATGTGGAGAGAACTTGAAGGCTAACTAGCTGAGTGCATGTAGAGAGAAGGGAGATCCAACAAGAGGGTTGTTCCTCCGTGACACCTTCTCCTAGGTCTTGTTTGTCTTTTTTTTCAAATGAGAGTCCTGATCATTTTCTCTTCCCTCTCCTCTCCTGGTACGCTACACACCATGACGAACCCCAAGAGTTAACCAACCAAAGGTCTCAACACTCAAGAGCCATACATTAGGTAAGGTGTAGTGCATGCAGTGGTGGAAGGCGAAGAGGCTGGGCTACGTATGCATGTATGGCCACGTGAATAACATGATGCAATAGCTATGTGAAGAAAAATGCAATGGCTTGGTGAAGAAATACATAGTTTAGCTTCATGAAGAAATGCATGGAATGGCTTGGTTAAGTGGGTTTTTATTGGCAAAATGGAGTGAATGTGATTTTGGACTTAGGGATGGGAGTGTGATGATCCATGCAAAGGTGGTGACCAATAAAGAGTGAGAGAGTCAACATGCATCCGATGAAATAATAGACCATTACTTTGCTTATACAGGGCAGTGCGCCACCTCAAGGCACTTCCAAAGTGTGCCTCAGAGGTGCGTTCCAAATGTGCGCTCAAAATGTGCACCTAGTATATGTTAGGGCTTATTTTGATTGAATGGACCATCAAATGAGATTTTGGGCTTATGTTTTGCTAAGGTTTAGGGTTTGGAGTGCATTTGGGATATGGTGTTGGGTTTAGATGCTATTTGGGTTTTAGCGTTGGGAAATGTCTCGTCACAACCATGGTGAGCTCTTTTGAAGAAATTTGCCAACAAGTAGTTGCAAATCAAGGTGTCTACAATATCTCAGTTCTTCATAAGCCACTATAGAAAAGTGAGGCTCCCTTCTAGCCTCCAACTTCTCAAAAATAGCCCAAACAAAGGTCTGTCTACTGATGAACAACAATAAACTCTATTAGCTTGGGGTGGACAGACATGTTGGCCACCTAGGAACTTCTGTCTACCCTGGCATCAATTGTTCCCTGAGCTAGTATGTTAGGCTTGAAGCCCACAAAATCCTCCAACATAGTCCATTCTTTCATCATTAGACTTGCCATTATGTATGTATGTCAACTTAGAGCATCGGTAACTACGTTGACCTTTCCAAGGTAGTAGGATAAGCTAAAATCGTAGTCCTTCAAATACTCCATCCATCTGCACTGTCTCATGTTGAGGTCCCTCTAAGACTTTAATGGTCAATGTAGACCTCAAACTGCTCTCCAT
This sequence comes from Posidonia australis, assembly GCA_024699735.1. Classification (NCBI taxonomy): domain Eukaryota; kingdom Viridiplantae; phylum Streptophyta; class Magnoliopsida; order Alismatales; family Posidoniaceae; genus Posidonia; species Posidonia australis. Next base: position 15,571 of record JAMKQA010034035.1, on the reverse strand, counting down.
ACAAGTAGTGTCACCTCTGCTTGAGCATGAACACTATGGAAACCATCTCCAAATCATGTGTAGGGTGGTTCTTCTTGTGATCCTTCAGCTGGCGGGATGCATAGGCTATGACGTTGCCATGCTGCATGAGAACATAGTCCAACTCAACACCACAGGCATCACTATACACTATGAAGCCACCACTGCTAGAGGATAAAGTCAAAATAGAGTTGAGATCAGACAAGCCTTCAACATGTTGAAGCCTACTTTACAATTGTGGTCTCAGAAGAATGGAACCCCCTTCCTCATTAACTCCATCAGGGGCATAGCTATAGAGGAAAGTCCTTGATGAACCTTCTATAGTAGCATGCCAAACTCAAGAAACTCCTGATCTCTGATATATTTTTGGGCCTCTCCTAGTTACTCACCATCTCCACCTTGGCAGAATCCACTCTGATGCCTTCTTCTAAGATAAGATGACCAAGGAACATAACCTTGCTCAGCTAGAATTTACACTTAGAGAATTTGGTGTACAACTGATGTTGCCTCAAAGTGTCCAATATTGCCTTTAGATGCAATGCATGACCAGTGAATAAACTAGAACATCATCAATAAAGACTACCATGAATTGGTCCAAAAAAGGCTTGAATACCATGTTCATCAGGTCCATGAATGTGGAAAAGGCTTTGGTTAAGTCAACGAGCATAACCATAAACTCATAGTGGTCGTACCATGTTTGAAAGGTAGTCTTTCGAATGTCTGAGTCGTGGATCCTCAGTTGATGATACTCATACTTCAGATTAATATTCGAAAAAACCAAAACAGACTGTAGCTGCTCAAATAGATCATCAATATAGGGCAAAAGGTACATGTTCTTTACTATTATTTGGTTCAACATCTGATAGTCTGTGCACAAGAAGAGCAAACCATCCTTCTTATGAACTAACAAGACAAGTGCTCCCCACAGAGACACACTTGGCCTAATGAAATCCTTGTCCAACAATTCTTGCAACTAGCTATGACTTGAGATCTCTTAGCTCAACTAGTGCCATGTGATAAGGAGGCTTGGACATAGTACCAGATCTAAGGATTTGCTCAATCGAGAACTCTATTTCCCTATGAGGTGGCATGCTAGGCAACTTGTCTTGAAAAGCATCAAGATATTCACACACTACAAAAATGTCATGAATTCCCAACTCAAGAGATGCGGTGGTAACCACATTGGCTAAATACCCCACACATCCCTTGGCTAAGGACTTGTAAGCCTTCATCGCTAAAATAACAAGCTAAGGTTCACCCTGGCACACACTTTGCACAAAGAAGGAATCACTATTAGCAGAACCGAAATACACTCTCTTGAAAGTACAGTCGATCAAGGTCGACTAATGAGCTAGCTAATCCATGTCGAGTACCACATTGTACTCCTGCATGTCCATGATAATAAGGCTGGCATCGAACTCCCTATTATTTAGCTTTAAGTTTATAGTGTAGACATCCCACTTTGGTAGCCACTTGCTGGCGGAACTCTCTAGAAGAGTGCACTAGTGGCAACGAGGTATTTTTCCACACTAAAGTCCTTTTCAAATTCCAAAATCACTCCAGAACCAACCCTAAAACCCTAAAAGTATCCCCAATACCATAAACCTCCACCAAATCACAAACCCAAACCTCACCCTCAAACCTATCCTTAACACGACCCAAACCTAACCTAAATCCCACCCAAGCCAACCATGACTTGGATGCTTGGTGGATTGGGCTTCCATTCCTTGCAAGTGATCTGTCTTAGGACCACTGGCATAGCAATGTCGAGTAAGTGAAAATACAGGTGCCCTGGGTTAGTACTGACAAGTGAGGGATAGACTTGTCCTTTCATCAATGGCACACTGGATGCTCGTCCCTCATAGGCTGGCACAGATCTATGTGTGATCCACTCCTTTTCCTAACCATGAAGGCCCCCGTGTTGATTCGATTTCCAATCCAACCTCCTTGATCAAACCTCAGTCGGAGGATAGGAGTTGTTGGGAATCTGTGGATCAGATTCAAAGACTCTCCTATTTAATCATGTCCCATCTCTTGTGACGGGGACTCTTGGCTATTGATTGCTTCCTTGTGTCCGCTCTAAACCCATCTTTCTCCCCAAGCATTTGCTTCCCGTCCACAACCCTCACTGGCCTTTGTTCACTCGTCGGAAGTCCGGTTCATACCCAGATTTCCACCTTTAATTGACCTCTTCCACCATCTCCACAATCCAACGTAGACTACCACATTGCCTCCATATTCACGTCCAGGATTCCTTAGACATCCAACTTCGTTACCTGAGCAGTTTCGACCTTAGCCTCACCGCCATTCATCGACCAGAGCACCTCCATCAGATCCATTGAGTCATAGCCTTGGAACATCACTGTCCAGCACACGACAGGTACCCCACACCATCCCACTTTCTTCCTAGCATAGTGTTAGTGTGGTACTAATTTTATATCAATTTTTTTTACGCCTTTATTTATTTTCATCATACACTTCCCCCTTCACCGGCAGACAGACGACGACCCGTATGAGGCTGATGGTTGTTGAGCGCGTGATTTGGACAGTCCCGAGGTTCCTCTCTCCTTCCTCCTTATCCATTCAAGCTTCCCAATGCTAGGAAGAAGTACCCGAGGACCGTTCTCCCACTTCCCTCTTGGCCTTTGAATCGCCTTAGAGGGCTGACGGTAGCTTCCAGCCTTGTCCATGGCTGGAGGAAGTTGTTCAGCCCGACGATCATAATGCCATGGATGTAGGGATGATCCACATACTTTTATTGTGATCAGTTTGTTTTTGTATGTTCCTGGATGAATATTCTAGAGCTCTGGATGTTTGCATTGCTTTTTCTATATCATAGTTATTTGGGGAAGACGATGAAGGTCAGCCCATAGGCAAACTAAGTCCCTTTATAGTTCTACCTTTTATGCTTGGTTTTGAGTATTAATTTATATTTTTGGATTCTCTACTTATTGCTTTACAAGAGCGTGTGTTTGGTTTGGAGAATCGGATTTGTTTGTTCATCTTTTGGGATAAGGAGAAGTCCGTTGTCTGGCACTTATTCTTGGCTCACGGTAGGCTTGTGCGACCATGTAGCATGGATTTTCTAAGGATTTTGGCCCATCCAGACAGAGTCCCTTGCTAGTTACTTGACTTATTGTTACTCTTTAATCATGCTTCTTAACTTAGTACTTTCAGTTTGCTCTGATCATTATGCCCACTATGCTTTTCTTTGTTTCCCATGCATATCTTCTATTTCCTTGCATCATCATGCATAAATCGGCAAACATAAATGACAATCAAATGCTTACATAGCCTCACATGTGAGAGGGAGAGCTCAGAATGATTGATTTGTCGGACGTATGGGGGTGCCTAATACCTTCCCCATTCATAACAAAAGTCCTTACCTTTTCTTTGACTCGCATTGACCCATGTGTCGCATCCATTGGTACAGATTCATTTGAATCTTTGTTATATCTCAATTTGTTTTTTATTGCTTGTTTTCTTCGATTTTTCTCGTCTTCTAATTTGAATAGACTAGGTGACGACTCCTCTTTTCCTTATCTGTTTTTGTGATGTTTTGCTATCCTTGAGTGGAACATGCTCCTTCGGATTAGCCTTTTCCCTTTGCCAAGACTTTATCAGTTTGCAAGTGTGGTTTTCATACTAGACTCATGGGTCCTTGCCCATCGACATGGTCACACATAGACCGCAAGTATTTCCAGGCTAAGCTGTGCTTCCTTAGCAGCGTCACTACGTTGAGATGAAAGACTTGCCTTGCTGGTTTATCTTCCATCTCTGTTGCGAAAGACTCAGAGATGTAGGAGAAAGTACTTCTTGAGTTAAACAAGGCCTTGGCCATCCGACCCGTTATGAGAAAAGAACCTAATGGCCAAGCACACATCAACAAAACAACATTTTCAATTAAACAACAGTTCGTAAAACAGAGGACATTGCAAATAGTACAAAAGGGTTACATATCACTGAACAATGGGTCCTTACCCTCCACAACATCCCTCGAAGGTCCAGCGTTTGGTGCAGTGATGGTGAAGACACACCCTCAAGTCGGTTGTTGCGGTGTACTCCCTGCTCTTTTAAGAGGATCCGGCCAAGATCTTTGAATATGCCCTAGCTTTCCACATTTGTAACACATCGTCTGTCCTATTGCTTTCTGCGAATAACTAGGCACGAGATGGCCTACCTTGCCATATAGGAAGCAATATCTGTCTCGAGGACCACTAGAACCTATTTGACTGGGGCCTTTGTTGTCTGATTGACTAGAGCTAGCAAAACTATGCCGATCACTAGAAAACCAAGACCGTTCTCTTTCCTTCTCTTCCCAAACTAGAGAAAGAGAATCGTGAAGCAAAGGACGACTTAGACTTCTTTTTGGGACGATCTTCTATAAATTTCTTGTATTCATCCTTAAATCAAGAAGCCATCTTGACCATCTTCGCAAATGTTTGGCATCAACATGCCATCACCTTCAATCTCAGTCACTCCTCAGAGTCAAAAGCTTGGGTGAATCATTCTAAATGAGCAAAGGTAGCTTCATATTCGCTCACCGTCATAATGCCTTGTTGCAGGTTCCAAAATTCTTGGTAGAGTTTGTCCCATACATGTATAAGAAAATACTTCTTGTAGAAGGCCCTCTCGAAATCCTTCCACTTAACCTTGACCGTTAAAGTATCTTGAAACTTCAACCATCTCATAGCTCTCCGCCACTAGTCTACCTCACCTTCCAAAAGATAAGTAGCCAAGTGTACCCAATGCTCCTCTAGGCACGTCATGTTCTCCAATATTTTCACGATCATTTTCAGCCTTGCCTCGCTGTCCTCAAGCTCACCCTTGCCTTTGAATGTTGGTGCATGGAGCTTGCTTAATTGGTGTAGCCATGGATCTCCTGACGATCTGCTAGAACCTTCCTTGCTAAATACGTGGGAGATCTTGTGCACCAGACTCCGCAATTCAGCCTTCATATTCTGTCATTCATTCTCCTCTAGGGAGGCAGGCTCATTGGCAGGGGCCTTGCCTTTACCACTACTAGACGAGACATTCTGTAGGAAAATACAGAATACCTGCACAACAATCAGCAAACAAACATCCAGAAAACATGATAAAATCGATAGGTGTAGACACATTTATGATGTGTAATCCTATGGGGTCACCACAACTGGACACCCTAGGCTAGTGCATTTAGTGAACTTGGGCTCTAATACCAAATCTGTAACGACCCAAGCAGTTACCATCAAATCCCATAGTCTCATTTAAATTAAACATAATTAAATGTCTCATTTTTTTTCTAGAATAATTAAAGATTATCTTAAGGTATCTAAACTATCAAGAACCTGTAGTGTGTGACTAATGACCCCTTGTTGTATGCATTAGTGCAATGTTGCTAATCATCAGTACCTGCAACTGAAAACACGCGTGAGTGACCAGAAAGTTACTCAACACATACTTTACAAAAAACCACAAGAAACTGGACAAAACTAGCGATATAAAACCTCACTAGACTTAAAATAGTTTTCAAAATTATTTTCATTCTTTCCAAAACCACTAGAAACCATCTATATAGCAGAATCGGATCCTACTTGTCAAAACCCGCGAAAATATGTGTAGGAAAATTGAAACCACACAAGGAGTTGAGTTGCTTGGTGCTAAGCAACCAACTCTATCCATAATCAGACCACCGAGGCCACCTCAGAATCTACACTGCCATGAACAACTACCCTGTGAAAGAGTCCAATTTGGTGTTCCACCACTTGTGGAACCCTTGAAAGGTTAACCTCACATCTGGAAAGTCTTTTCACCCTACTCTTAGTCGAGCCATCCCTCCACCTGAGGGATAAATCACAAGGTACACCCTCTAGGCATTCTAACTCGGTGCTCGAATCCTACTCCAAGGCTCTACCAGCACCCACAACAACTCAGTACCCGTGGCAACTAGGATATCACATCTAGCTACCCAAGAGTCTCATACCTCCCTTGTCTGTTGCCACGATACTACCAAGTATAGACAATACCTTGAGTCTCAGTACATAGAGCAACTGGAGTCTCATACTTCCAAGTCCGGACAGTAGCTCGATCCGTGGACCTCAGCCTCAACCTTGTGAACGATAATCCAGGAGTTTCATACATTCAAGATCCAACGAACACTTGCTTATGACCTCTTGGTCTTTGACCTCAACCTAAGTGACGTGCTCGACCATCTACGAATGTTGTCATATCCTATGGTCCAGACAACGTGATCCATCAGTCTCTTGATCCACCAACCAGGAAACTACGGAAATCTTTTTCAAAACATTATCATATTTTCATTGTTAACCATTTTCAAATCATTTATATCTCACCAAATTGTTTATAAATCAAAAACATCATCGTACGACACTCAAAACACTAAAACTCAAATCATCAAAACACCGAGTTAGGGATCTAGATTTGACCCCAAAAACTGCGAGACTAACCCGTATAGGGTGCCCACAAGACTAGCCCGTGAGGCCTACCTATGGGTCATCGCTAAATTCTAGGGCTCAGGGAACCCGAGCTTTGTCAGTACTCAAAATACTTCAAATCTCTATTTTTCACCACAGGGCACAAAACTTGGCAAATAATATACCAAAATGTAGAAAATCAGGCAAGTAACACAAAGGTACTAAAAATATTGATTTTCATGTAATATAACTCAAGAAATCATTGAAAAACACCTCGGATGAATAGTATCAACCATTATTAAATTTTAGAGATTAAAAATTACATATTTAACCAAAAATCATGAAATCTCTTTCATCATGCTCAAAATCATACAATGAACGCATTCATATAAATTTTGCAAGAAATAGGGCAGAGTTGTGAAACGTACACCTTAAGGACGCTTACAGTGCACCACCACTGATAACTGTTACAGACGCAATCGACTGATCCTATGCACTCTGGAAGCCTCAGCGATGCACAGACGACATCTTGGAGCTAAGTACCTTGAATGACCACCTCTCTCTCTCTCTCTCTCTCTCTCTCTCTCTCTCTCTCGCTCTCCCACACTCTGGCACACACACTCTCTCTCTCGTCTAAAGTGCTTAGGAGGTGGAGGAGGAGACGAAAAGGAAGAGGAAGAGGAAGAGAGAGGGAGGAAGGGGTGACAGGAGAAGAAATAAGGAGAGAATTGGCTTCGTGGAGAAGAGAGGACTTGTGGCATATGGAGGAAGATAGTGGAGGTTGGCTTACGAGGGACGTCTCGTTCTTCTCTTATAGCCACCTTCATGGAAGTCCCGACAACCTTGCTTGTCAAGCATTCCACAAGAGCAACTATCCCACTAACAGGGCCAACTACTCCACCACTGCCGCAACTACTCCATCGAGTGCACGTCTTCAACAAATCCACCATGGCAACAAGGGGAAATGTCTTGGCTGACGTCTGAATTAATGCCTAAAAATTCGTGGTTCCAAACCACGATACAAGGTAGTGTGGTACTATTCTGCGAGGCTGGCTCATGGCACTAAGCTATGAGTCCAGTCAACCTAGTGGCCCAAAACAACAATAAGATCCAACCATCATTCAAAAAACCCACAAAATAAGGACCACATGGCAATAACATCCATCCATATTTAAAATTTAGTAAATTTAGTTAATTATAGGTATAATGAATTTTAGGATGTTATAGAGGAGCACTCTTCTAGATCTTTATCTTCTCTCCAAAGGCAAAAAGATCTCTTTCGCCACCATGTACATGAATTCTACTAACAACTTGCTTTCTTTGTTTAACATTGATTTAAACTACTCCACTGATAAACTACCAGAGTTAGAGGAAATCATAAGAGCATCAACCTCACACAAGAAAATGATCAATACATTGGAAACTAGGTACTAGCAATAGTTTCCCTATCAATAGTTGCTTCAAATTTGTTTCAGATGGAGGCATCCACTCCACACACTTTAAACCTATTTGGAAAACTAAAGCACCTCTCAAATATAAATTTTTTGCTTGGCTTGTGGTACATAACCAGGTACTCACAAATGTAAACTTTTTAAAGAGAGGTTGGAATGGGTTAAGTACTTGCACACTTTGCAATTGAGGCTATCAAAGGGGTGGACACACAATGGGTAAGGTCATATCCATTATCCTTACCTATCCAAAGACTTGGTATGGGTATAGATAATTACTCGGCCAAAATTTGATTTACCCACTATCAATTTCATTACTCATTTCTAAAGCACATAATAGGTATCCATGTAAAGATATCATTGATTAAAAAACTTGAACATGTATAAGTAAATTTATTTATTGATTAAAGATAAATAACATCAACATATAAAAGTAAAATATCATTAAACAAAGTAAGCATTAATTTCTACATAAGATATCATTATACAGGATATCATCCATTTAAAAATTTATCATGTACAAGAGGAACCATAGATGTTGTAACCATGTTGGCGACAGCCTTGAAATGATTTTGACGCGAAAGGACAAAATACACGAGGGACAGCAAAGTCACGGCAAAAATAATAAAAATAAAAAATGCAAATGCAGGACTCGCCACCTAGTCTATTAAAATAGAAGACGAGGAAAACCATATAAAACATGCAAATCATGCAATGGAAAAGCAGGTCATAAACCAGAAATGGGTAAGGATCCCTGTTACGCACGATGAAGGTATTAGACACCCTCGTGCGCTCGATAAATCGGTCTTCTATTGGTTTCTCATTTGCTTATGAAATGTCGGTTTTTCAGCCTTTGCTGTACGCCCGAGGGCGGTATGCCATGCCATGCTTGGTGTCTTATGTTAAATAAGGGTGCATGATGTGCAGGGTGTGTCCTAGTGCTCAAAAATATCACCCTTATATCGGGTCAAGTGTTGATGTAAAAGGTACTGCATAAATAAGATCAAGGATCTAAGTATTTTGAGCGATTTATCATCCTTACTTTGCTACATGCCAAATGCAATCTAACATACATGTAAATGGCTAGAAACAGAGTTGTGCCTTCTTGATATATCAAAGAAGAAAACCAGGAGAAGTCCAGAAGCAAAACATGTCGAGAAAGTATGTTAAAAAAAATCGTATAAAAATTTGTTGTGTGCTACTGAAAATAGGCTGATGCACCTGTTAGGTGCACCAGATTGGTGCTCCAGTCTGGTGCGCCACCTAGGTGCTCCTATGTGGGTCAGAAAGATGTGCTGAGGGAAAACTGAAATCCATGCAGTGCCAAATCACATGAGAATGCATTCTGGAAAATCATGCCATGTAAAATCCTTCGCAAAACTTGAAAAAACATGTCTTAAAAGTGAAAGAAATGCAAGTGCAATGACCTGTGGACATTGTGCTCAAGGACTGGTTGCCTCATGCAAGACCACACTTGTTTATGCTAAATGAGAGAAGTAGGATTCAGCCATGCCACTGGATCATGGGCTAATGCACAAGGCTCTCCACGTAGGAGTAAAGTGCAACCAGCCTACCATATTCTGATCAAGGACTGATTATCCTAAGGGAGAAAACAACTAAAAAACAATATTGGTTTAAACTGAAAACATGCATGCAAAACCATGGAATATAAAAGAACAAGCAGTAAAAGAATCAGGCTCAAAATCATTCAGAAAACCATGCAAACAAGGATGCAAAAGTGAATGTTTTACTCTCTGACCAGTCTAGTGCTCCTGAATGGTGCGCTAGAGTGGTGCGCTAGAGAGGTGCGCCATGTAGGTGCTCCCCAGAAAATCTAGATCAGATTGCAATCTGATCCAGAACCTGACCCAGAATAAAGATGGGTGATTTATGTTAATGCAGGTTGATTCATGTGAGTGTTAAGAGTTAAAAGCATAATGGGATGCATCTGATCAAAGCTATTTTATTATCATTAGAACAAGATGACTAAATGGGTTCATGGCAAGAGCACATGCAAAATGCAAAGGATACAAACATGGATCAAGTAAACATAGCTCATGTAGGTGATATATTGCAGATTTTATGCTAGAAATAAACTAAACATACTTACAATCAAAAGTGTAGATTTGCATGAAGAGCATCTTGCAAAGAGGATAAATAAATTCATCATTGAACCCTCATGAATATATAGCAAAATCAGACCATATATGTGGAATTAATAGCATGCTTTATTTCATTGCAAAAGGACAAGAACTCTAAAGGACAAGTGGGAAAGGACCTACCTTATCCGAGATGTTCCTTCAAGAAAGAAAAGAAAGACCCAAGATAAGAAGTTCCTTAATGCTTTGGGCGGGCTGAGAATATCTCTGGATGCAAGGCAAAGCTTGAGTGCTCAAGTGGATGGTTGCAGAATTCTGGAGAAGGCTAGTGCAGCTGTATGTCAAGATGATCAGCCCTTTTAAATGGTTGCTTATGGGGTCTATATATAGGGATTTTTCAAGGGTAACTCCTAGGACAACAAGGAGCCTCGTAGACAAAAAGTCTGAAAGATTCCATGGCATATTCGCTGGTAGAGGTAACAGCCATGGGAGGTGGAAAGCCAGCAGCCAGCAACCTGAGAAATGGCTGGGCGCTTGATATGTGCGCCTGGTTGGTGTGCTAGGTAGGTGTGCTAGGTAGGTGTGCTAGGTAGGCGTGCTTGTTAGGTGTGCTTGGTAGGTGTGCTTGTTAGGTGCTCTCCCCTACTTGTCTAGATTTCTAGTTGGGTTGCGGGCCTGCTATGAGTTTAGGATTGGTTCAAGGGTTAACCACATCCAAAGCAACATCTGGAAAGCTCATCTATGAGTGACCTCAAAATCGGGGTGTCTACAGATGTCTAAATATATTGATATTGATTGTATGCTCAAAATCAATTGAAGTAACTTATTAAGTCCATCAAAGTAATAGTTTTCAACCAGTATAAGTAATTACATGTATATGATCAAAATGAAAATGATATAATTTAATATCAATATTTTAATTCTTTGTATAATTAATATGTACACATACATGTACCTTTATACCAAACAGGTAATAGCTAGAATGGGTATGTGTAACATCTGTGCCTGATTATTCCAAATTATTGTAAATCATGGAATATTTGTAATACTTGTGCGATATGGTTTATTATTGTATAATCAGTGAGTCATTGGTTGAATGTGTATGACTTTCTCTCTCTATGTGACTGTGTTTTGTTAGTTTCCTTCATTTGAGTGGCTTTTTGGCTTGTTGTGTCTCCCGTGTGTTTGTGGAACTCAGGTTGAGCTTTGGTCAAAGGGAACAGAGTACTCTTCCATTCATGTGATATGCCTTCTACCCATAGCCCTGCCTATCCATTCTTGTCAAGCCAGCTTTGAGAAAGCTAAGGTAGCCGGCAGGTGAGGCAGAGGTGGCAGGTGCAGGAAGTGAATAAAGAAGGGAGAGGGGTGATGGCACTAGGCATCGGAGGTGGGAGAGAAGGAAGAAACCAGTGGGGCGAGTGCTAGCTGAGAGAGGAGAGAGGGCCAAAGGAGGAGGGAGGTGGTGTGATTGGATTTCGTCGGTGATTGAGGAGGTCAGGAGACGTCGGGAAGAGGGAGGGTCTCGCCAGTGAGGTGGTAGGGCTGTTGGAATCCACAAAGAGTAGGCATCTTGGCTTCTCTCCTCATATCTTGTCTTGTTATTAAATGATGCATAAATCATGAAAAATCATGGAAATGGTAGAGAATGGTTGGATGCATGCTTAGGGATGGATTTTGTCATGTTTATGAATTTATAGTGGATTTTGGATGAATGTTGTGGTTTTGCTATAGTATTGATGCTTGAGCTCCTTGCCTTTGTGATTTTATTGCACAAGCTATGTTATGTGGTTTTTGTTGAAACTTATCCCAAATGGTAGCTAGCTTAGAGCACTTCATTTGGAGGTTTTTGTGTGAATTGTGGTTCATCGGAGGTAGGTTTGCTGATGGCTTCCATTCTGGTGAACACTAGTTGGGGCAAATGGAGGAGTTCATAAAAGTCACCTTAATCAGGGATTTTGGCACTATGGAACCTTTCAGTATTTAGGCCCTTGTGGTTATGTCAGAATTCAGGGGATTTTAGCATACCAATGGATTTTAGTATGCCGAATCAGACCCTTGGACTATATGATTAAGGTTTCTATCAAGGTTTAATGTGAATGGTTTTAGGTGATTTTTGGCATGCTATATTTTATGAAAATCTCTGTGGATGGGGGTGATGAATTGTGGATGTGTTTCCTATAATGAAAGTATTTTGAAAACGGTTTTCAAGAAAACCTACATGTTTTTAAAAAGAGATTGCAATGTTTGTTTCGGATCTACGTGGTGTTAGGACAACAACTGATAGGAGCGTGAGACCTTGATGAGACTGGTTGCTAATCCAAGACGTGGTTGCCGAGATTTGGGGCGGTTGAAAGAGACCAGGTTATCCCACTTTGAGACGGTGTTGGATAGGCCTGGAAATGTAAAACTTGAGTGTCCAGACACCAATGGGATGCCAGAAAAGATGTATCTCCATGCTTTGTAATGAATACATTGATGTTAAGGCCTGTTGGTTGGGACGGTATCCTCTTGTACGGGGAATTTCATTGTAGTAGTGCAGTAAGGTCGGGGTTGCTACCTCATTGACTGCTTGTGGAATGATTGACTTTGATTAAGGTGACACTATTGAATTGTGATTGTGATGTGTAAGTAATTTTGAGTTAGAATCGAATTGTGTTTTGCCTTGAGGTTCAATCAGATTTTAGTCGAATTGAGACTTGTGGTTTGATCCAGTTGTCAACCAATGTGAGTTTGTGTTTTGAGCCATGTATGGTCTTGTGGTTTGGACTGAATCTAGTCGAAAATATGGTTTTTCTCGGTATGCATAAAGGATTTAAGAATGTATGAGATTGAGAAAGAAAATGGTTTAGAAATAGCATGATTTTGGAAAGAGAAGCCTGTGTATTTGTGAACTGATTCTGTAATTCTACCGAGGTTTTGGAAAATGGTTTGTAATAATCGAAGTTTTGGGTTTTTTCGTGGTTGGACGTGTATTAGGTGACTTGATGTCACTCACGTGTGTTTTGTTTGGTTTTGGTTTCAGGTACAAACTCAGATCATAGTTCCTTTCTCGATGCACGTATCTCTGGAACCACTAGTCGTACATAGATCTAGGTAGTTAGTCTTAGGTAGTTTCTAGTTATTTTAATTAATTGTTGTATTTATTATTGTAATTAGATAATTGATAATGTTGTTAGGTAGTGCCTCTAGGACGGAACGTTACAATACGAAACAAATTTATTTCATTACAAATTTATTTCATTACCCTACTCGTTATGTCAATGGTTATTCAAGTAAAGGGTAAGGTAGATAAATTTGCAATTTTAGATAAGAAATTATTATCTATACCTATTTTAAATAGTTCGAAACGAAGTGGATAATGAGAATCATATCCACTTTTGGAACATTTGGGAAGCTAGAAACAAACCTCATTTTTAGCCATAGCACTGCTTTGCTATCGTTGACGACACTAATCTCTTTCTTTGTGGTGGGCAGAGAGCTTCATTGAAAACCCAGGAGAAAACTCGATGGCTTCATCAATCAAGAGGACGAAGAAAAACCACACTGTTGCTAGAAATCTTGCAGCAACACAGGATCTTGCTCCAATGTTTGACGATCAAGCTGGTCAACACACGTCTCACTAGATACCAAACCAGCCAGTTGCTGCTGCTAATGAAGATGAAGTTGCTGGCACCATGACACTATCGGAGATGGAGGATGATCTCCTGTCTGAGAATGGAAGGGATTGATTCAATTTCTGCATCTCGAATGCGGTTGCTGTTGGTTTGTTTGGTGTGCTCTGACTGTTTACCACTTTTTCTGTCTTTTTTAGTTGTTGGTTTGTTTCTGACTATCTAGTTTAGATCTAAAACATGGTTGTTGGCTACTTGCTGCCTCTGCTCACTGCGTGAACAGATGGTACTATCTTTGTTGCGGTATTGAGAACTTTGACTTGTAACTGTTGCATTGTGGTCACATAATCAACGTTTTTAATGCAATCTACCTAGGGATAGCAATGCGATCCCTTTTTATTTGCTTTATTTAATGAGTTCTTTTTTTCAGACATTAAGAATGAGACACTGTTTGACTTTATTGTCCTTTTGACTCACACATGTTAGTGTACCAAATATACAATCAAGAAAATTAGGCTTTATCGACAATTGTTCACCGACAGTTGGTTAATTGGTCAGTGTTGCATGACTAATTCCAACAAATGATATTTAATTACCCCTACAGTGCTTGCATATATGTACAGTAAAATAGGGCTGTATTCATGTATGCAGCGAAGATGACGATATATACTCTCTTTTTCTTTTTTTTGTATTTTCTTCTATATTTAAGGAATCAAACTATTACATAATTTAATCCACTTAATATTGTACAATATACTTTAATTTCATAATTTTTAGAGTTAAGTTTGCCATTGAGTAATGTATTCAAATTCAAAGACTGAAATTTGTTGAAATTTTACAAAATTTAGGACCTTGAGATGAAGGGGTTATGAAACTTAGATTCGAATGAAATTTTAATAATATATACTTTATCTTATGATAATGCAATTTGTATCGCTAAAAGAATTTTTTTTTTAATTAAAAATCAAAAAACAAGTTGTATACAACCAACTTGGCTGTATACTTGCTTATCGCCCCATTTGGCTCATGTATACATACGCATTTTCTTGAAAAGTATATGTAGGCATTTTTCAGGAGAAAAAGAGGGTAGAAGTTATTTTCTAAGGCATAGCTTCTGTAAGAGGTAAGTAGCTCCCTTGCTTTCCCTGATTTAATAATAAAGGAGGATTCAATTTAATAGTGCTTACTATTTGGATGAGAGGAAGGTAGAATGGTGTTTGTGCACTCTAGGTTCAACAAGGAATAAGTTTTGACTTGCCAATTAGGAAATACATTTTTTCCAATGTCGATGTTGTTTTAAGCAGAACCTTGATTCAGTTTCTTTGGACAAATCTGATATTAAATAAAGTGAACTAGGGTGGCAGTTGTTAACTTTTACTGTGAAGATTCAATAACAATTAACAAAGCAGGCTGATGTGTCTTTTGATGGATACTGTTGGGTGTGTTATTAACTCCAAGTTTGTCATGTTATAGTAGGTTAATTGTCAAAATCCTTCACTCTCTAGACCTAAAACCCTAATCTTTCTCTGCTAAAAAAGTTTTTTTTTTTTTTGTTAAAAGTTTAATATGTATTTCATCGACTTAAAGCCTGGTAAGAAAAAACATAGCAATGTATGCAATATTACAAAATTGAAGGCATTAGCCCAAATAAAGTATAAGTTCCAAAAATTACACCAGTAGGGAACAGTCCAAGAAGATAGTTTCAAAGGCCCTCAGGAGGCACACTGCCTCTACCAGGGTCAACAGGGGACAAAGAAGCAACTCCTGGAGGCAGCCTAGAGGAAGAAGGAATGGGAAGGCATGGAGCATCCTGTTGCATAGAGATGGCAGTCAAAAAAGACCTCACCTCATCCTTTTCGAATCCTGCCAAAAGATTGTCTAACTAAAGATTCATAAGAAAAATTATTTCAGAAATAACATCTGATGCAGGTGAAACAACATTCCTAAAAATCCTATAGTTTCTTTCTTTCCAAATCATCCAG
>JAMKQA010034034.1:0-36080 GCA_024699735.1 Posidonia australis | reverse complement strand
TATATTGTTTTGCCTTGTATTATATTTATCAACTTGTATTAAGATATTTCAGTGTTGTATTAGCTACTTTTTTGTAAAAACTTTGAATGTGTAAAATCCTATGTTGTATGATCAATTGAAACTTTTTTTTATAAAATCTGCATATGTGTAATTTAATGTACTTGTGAATGTATTTGAATGTCATTTTACCAGATATATGAATCTAAATTTTAGCAGGTTCAATTTTGTAATGTATTGTTTCATTTTTTTTAATTGTCCAGTATTAGCGAGGACAGTTCCTCGCTATAACCTCGCAAAGAAAATGATATTTATCGAACACTTAGCAAGCAAATTGCGAGGACTTGTCCTCGCTATATCCTCGCAATTTCGTCGCTAAAACTGGAACGACGATACAATCTCATGATATTTAGCGAGCATTTGTCGAGGAATTACGAGGATATAGCGAGGACATTACGAGGAAATATTTCCTCGTAATATCATCGCTAATTTTAGACGAGCACATTGCGAGGATATATCCTCACAGTATTGATTTAACGAGTTACTTAACTACGAGGATAATTATTCCTTGCTAAGTCCTCGTTAAACGTTGTAACAAGGATTTAGCAAGGAATCAGCGAGGACTTAGCGAGGAATATTGTCCTTGCAAAATCCTGTTTCACTTGTAGTGACAGTCGATGTATCGATCACCTTAGCAGGGCAGCCCGTCCATTGCATGAGCATAGAGGAAGCGGACCTGTCAGCAGAGCTTCCCTGGTATCACGACATTAAAACCATCCTAGAATCAGGCGATCTCCCAACAGGCACATCGGTAGCAAATAAGAAGACCATGGCACGCCTAGCGTCAAGATACGTGTTGGGCGGAGGACATCTGTACAGAAGATCATATAACCAGATGCTTTTGCAATGTGTCGACATGAAAGAGGTCGATACCTTGATGCTTCAAATCCACGTCGGGACATGTGGCCCTCGCATTAATGGAATATTGTTAGCTAATTAGATCATGTTACAGGGCTACTTTTGGTCAACCATGGAAGTTGATTGTTGTCGATTTGTGCACAAGTGCCACAACTACCAGATTCACGGGAACTTCATATATGCTCCCGCTCAGTAGCTGCACAACATGTCTTCACCGTGGCCTTTTTCTACTTGGGGATAAACGTCATCGAAGCCATCCATCTGGCATCATCCAATGGCCACAGCTATATCCTGGTGGCCATAGATTACTTTACCAAATGTGTGAAAGCGGCTTCTTACAAGACTGTTACAGCTGTAGCCACAGAAAAGTTCATTAAGAACAACATCATAGCCTGATACGTGGTGCCACACTCCATTATCTTAGACAATGGCAAGAATTTCATAGCCCAGAGGTTGGAGGATTATCTACAGAGCCTCAAGATCAAACATCATAGATCCTCCCCGTACCGCCCATATATGAACGGTGCCGTGGAGTCAGCAAACAAGAACCTGATCAAGATCCAGAAGAAAAGCGCCAAGACGCATAAGGATTGGCATGAAAAGCTCTCCTATGCGTTATGGGCCTATAGAACTTCGGTCTGGACATCAATAAGAGCGACACCTTATTCATTGGTGTGCGGCACGGAAGCGGTCCTACCAGTTGAAGTAGAGATCCCATCACTCAGAATCTTGAGGGAGGCTGAGCTAGAAGAAGCTGCATAGGTCGAGGACAGACGTATCCAGTTGAATTTGATTAACGAGCATAGACTACAGGCCATGCATAATGCCTGCTGCTACCAAGGGAGAATGGCAAGATCATATCAGAAAAGAGTCCGACCTAGGAGCTTCGCACCTGGCAATCTAGTTTTGTGGGCCATACATCTCTCTGACGGTCAAGGCAAATTCTGACCTAACTCGCATGATCCCTATATCATCAAGCAAGTCTATTCGGGAGGTGCAACAATCCTCGAAGACATGGACAACGTTGAGCTATTTGAGCCAGTCAACGCATGTTATCTAAATAAGTACTACCAATGAGTGGAAGGCGTCGAACATCCAAAGAATCCAAATGACCAAAGGAACTAGCCACCCCTCGCATATAATTACAACAGTCCCATCCAAATCCAGATGCCCATTACCTCCAAGCAAGGGTTTGAGCGAGCCTACAAGTCTATAAGGGAAAAAAGAAATGAACCAAAAATCAAAAAAGTATGTTTAAGTACCCAAGAGTTTGGCACGGAGCCTAATCTACTGAATCATCCATTCTAGAGAGCCACCCATAGCCTAGAAGCCCGGGTAGTGTCTTGTGAATCGAGGTCTTCTCCTCTTCTCATAGTAGGCATCATTAACATTCCAAATTCTGAGGGTAATATAGCATAACACTATCATTCTCGCATGCATTATCGTTTGTTCACTTTGCAAGGTCTCGCTTGGTCTTAAACCAGAGGCATGTCAACTGCTCCTTGACCAAAGATCTAGCAAAGGATACCGTACACCAAGGGCATGTCAGCTACCTTTGCGGTGATAGCCTTCCACATTAACCAGAGACATGTCAATTGTCCTTTTGGTTGACTCTTCTTGGGACAGTATCTTCGTCCAGAACATGTTGTCTGCTCCTTAGCTCAAGACCAAGAACGAGCATAAACAGTAGCCATATCCCTCCAAAATCAAAACAAAGTCAGAATACCAGTACTCCGCTAATTAGCATACGAGAACACAGTCATAAGCCAGTGCCAAAGTCAAACTCCCTGGAGGTCAGTCAGTAACACAACAGTGAGTTTGGAGAGTTATCAGAAATCATCCAGCAAGCCCACCTTATTCAAGGAGAAAGCAATGCCCTTGTGAACTCTTTATCCAGCCAAGCCCCAGGTACTAGTGTAGAATCTGAGCAACGATTTATCTAGATCAACCATCATCATCCAACAGCATCGATAGCGTCAAGTGGACGAGCAAAACAGTGACACAATGAAATAGGCAAGCTACAGACAAGACAAACCTCCTGGCTAGCAAGCATATTGTAGCCAGCCTTTATCCCCTTGTCTCGCGACTCTTCTGAGCCCAAAGGAGATCTGAGTTGTTGTTTCCTTGAGTCTTAGGAATAGCCTTTATCCCTTTTCTAGCGACTCCTCTGAGCCCAGAGGAGATCCAAGTCGCTGGTGTCTTGAGTCCTTGGACCAGTCTTTATTCTTCTCTCACGACTCCTCTGAGCCCCGAGGAGATCCGAGTCATAGTTTCCTTGAGTCCTAGGAACAACATTTATCCCTTTTCTAACGAATCTTCTGAGTCTAGAGGATATTTGAATCGTTGTTTCCTCGAGTCTTAGGAACAACCATTATCCTTTTCTTGCGACTCCTCTGAGCCTAGAGGAGATCCGAGTCACTGTTTCCTTGAGTCCTATAAATAGCCTTTATCCTTTCCTCGTGACTCCTTTAAGTCTGGAGGACATCCGAGTCGCTAGTTCCTTGAGTCCTAGGACCAGCATTTATCCTTTATCCCTTTCTCGTGACTCCTCTGAGCCAAGAAGAGATTCGAGTCGCTGTTTCCTTAAGTTCTAGGAACAGCCATTATCCTTTCCTCACGACTCCTTTAAGTCCAGAGGAGACCCAAGTCGTTGGTTCCTTGAGTCCTAGGACCAACATTTATCCTTTATTCCTTTCACATGACTCCTCTGACCCTAGAAGAGATCAAAGTCACTGTTTCCTTGATTCCTAGGAACAGCCTTTTATCCTTTTCCCTTGCGATTCCTCTGAGCCCAGAGGAGATCTGGGTCGCTGGTTTCTTGAGTCCTAGGATCAGCCTTTATCCTTTTCTTGCGACTCCTCTGAGCCTAGAGGAGATCCGAGTCGCTGTTTCGTTGAGTCCTAGGAACAGTCTTTATTCCTTCTCCCACGACTCCTCTGAGCCCAAAGGAGATCCGAGTCGTTATTTCCTTGAGTCCTAGGAACAACCTTTATATCTTTTCTCGCGACTCCTCTGAGCCCAAAGGAGATCCAAGTTGTAGTTTCCTTGAGTCCTAGGAACAGTTTTATGCCTTCTCTCATGACTCCTCTGAGCCTAGAGGAGATCCGAGTCGCTATTTCCTTGAGTCCTAGGAACAGCCTTTATCCCTTTTCTCACGACTCTCCTGAGCCTAGAGGAGATCAGAGTCGATGTTTCCTTGAGTCCTAGGAACAACCTTTATCTCTTTTCTCATGACTCCTTTGAGCCCAGAGGAGATTTGAGTTCCTTGGGTCCTAGACCAGCCTTTATCCCGTTTCTCGTGAATCCTCTAAGCCTAGAAGGGATCTGAGGCGCTGTTTCCTTAAGTCCTAGGAACAGCCTTTACCCCTTTTCTCGCGACTCCTCTGAGCCTAAAGGAGATCCGAGTCGCTGGTTTCTTGAGTCCTAGGGCCAGCCTTTATCC
The DNA here is from genome assembly GCA_024699735.1 of Posidonia australis. Classification (NCBI taxonomy): domain Eukaryota; kingdom Viridiplantae; phylum Streptophyta; class Magnoliopsida; order Alismatales; family Posidoniaceae; genus Posidonia; species Posidonia australis. The sequence goes on along the minus strand of JAMKQA010034034.1, from coordinate 31,723 downwards.
TTTCCTTGTGACTCCTCTAAGCTCAAAGGAGATCCGAGTCGCTATTTCCTTGAGTCCTAGGAACAACCTTTATCCCTTTTCTCGTGACTCCTCTAAGCCCAGAGGAGATTCGAGTCGTTGGTTCCTTGAGTCCTAGGACCAGCCTTTATCCTTTTCTCACGACTCCTCTAAGCCTAGAAGAGATCTGAGTCGCTGTTTCCTTAAGTCCTAGGAACAGCCTTTATCCCTTTTCTTGCGACTCCTCTGAGCCAGAGGAGATCTAAGTCGCTGTTTTCTTGAGTCCTAGGAACAACCTTTATCCCTTTTCTCACGACTCCTTTGAGCCCAAAGGAGAATTGAGTCGCTAATTCCTAGAGTCTTTGGACTAGCCTTTATCCATTTCTCACGACTCCTCTGAGCCCAGAGGAGATCCGAGTCCCTGGTGCTTTGAGTCCTAGAACTAGCCTTTATCTCTTTTCTCGCACTCCTCTGAGCCCAGAGGAGATCCGAGTCGTTGTTTCCTTGAGTCCTAGGAATAGTCTTTACCCCTTTTCTCATGATTCCTCTGAGCCTAGAGGAGATCCGAGTCGCTGGTGCTTTGAGTCTTAGAACTAGCCTTTATCCTTTTCTCGCGACTCCTCTAAGCCTAGAAGTGATCCGAGTCGCTGTTTCCTTGAGTCCTACGAATAGCCTTTGTTCCTTTTTCGTGACTCCCTTAAGCCCTGAGGAGATTCGAGGCGCTGGTTCCTTTAGTCCTGGGACTAGCATTTATCCTTTCCCTCATGATTCCTTTGAGCCTAGAGGAAATCCGAGTTGCTGTTTCCTTGAGTCCTAGGAACAGCCTTTATCTCTTTTCTTGCGACTCCTCTAAGCTCAGAGGAGATCCGAGTCACTGTTTCCATGAGTTCTAGAACCAACCTTTATCCTTTCCCTCGCGATTACTCTGAGCCCAGTAGAGATCTGAGTCGCTGTTTCCTTGAGTCCTAAGAATAGCCTTTATCCCTTTTCTCGCAACTCCTCTGAGCCCATAGGAGATCCAAGTTGCTGGTTGCTTGAGTCCTAGGACTAGCCTTTACCCCTTTTCTCGTGATTCCTCTGAGCCTAGAGGAGATCTGAGTCGCTGGTCCCTTGAGTCCTAGGACCAACTTTTATCCTTTTCTCGTGATTCCTCTAAGCTCAGAGGAGATCCAAGTCACTATTTCCTTGAATCTTAGGAACAACCTTTATCCCTTTTCTCACGACTTCTCTGAGTCAAGAGGAGGTCCGAGTCGCTGCTTCCTTGAGTCCTAGGACTAGCTTTTATCCTTTTCCTTGCGACTCCTCTGAGCCCAGAGGAGATTCGAGTCGCTGTTTTCTTAAGTCCTAGGAACAACCTTTATCCCTTTTCTTGCGTCTCATTTATGCCCTGAGGAGATCTGAGTCGCTGGTTCCTTGAGTCCTAGGACCAGCCTTTATCCTTTTTTCGCAACTCTTTTGAGCCCAAAGGAGATTTGAGTCGCTGTTTCCTTGAGTCCTTGGAACAACCATTATCCCTTTTCTCACGACTCCTCTGAGCCCAGAGGAGATCCGAGTCGTTGGTTCCTTGAGTCCTAGGACCAGCCTTTATCCTTTTCTCACGACTCCTCTAAGTCCGGAGGAGATCCGAGTCGCTGGTTCCTTGAGTCCTAGGACCAACATTTATCCTTTTCTCTCGTGACTCCTTGAAGTCTAGAGAAGATCCAAGTCGCTGCTTCCTTGAATCCTAGGAACAACCTCCATCCCTTTTCCTTGTGACTTATCTAAGTCCGGAGGAGATCTAAGTCACTGGTTCCTTGAGTCCTAGGACCAATATTTATCCGTTTCTCTCGTGACTCCTTTAAGTCCAGAGGAGATCCGAGTCGCTGGTTCCTTAAATCCTAGGAACAGCTCCCATCCCTTTTCCTCGTGACTCCTCTAAGACCAGAGAAGGTTCAAGCTGTTGGTTTCTTGCATCCAAGGACCAACCATTATCCCGTGGGCTGATTACCCTAACTATTCGACGATGAGTGTAGACACCCCAATTTTGCAGGTTGAAAGTGTGGTGGCTGGGCTTTCAATCACCAATGAGCTCTAACCCTAATTGAATCCATTCAAAGCCCACAAAACTCAATTTAGCCCACCTTGGCCCATTTAACTCATTGAAGGCCCATTTAACTCATTGAGGTCCACTTAAGCCCACTTGGGCCCACAGACCTATTTAGGACCATCACAACCCATTCTAAGCCCATGTGAGCCCATTTAATTCATTTAGACCTATGAGAGCCTACTTTAGGCCCACAAAGCCCACATAGGCCTATTAGGCCCCTTGAGCCCATGAAATTCCATTTAGTATACCAAGGCCCATTTAATTCACCAAGGCCCGCTTAAGCCCACCAAAACCCATTTAATCCCACCAAGGCCTATGAAAGCCCACTTACACCCATTAAGCCCATGAAGGCCCATAAAAGCCCATTAGGCCCACCTAAGCCCATTTAAGCCCACTTTCTCAACATCCTTAGGTTTGTTATAGGTTTGTTAGAGTTGGTTAGTGATTAGTGGATTTTTGTTAGTGATTAGTTAGGTGGTTAAGAGGTTGTTAGGTGGTTTTGGTTTGTTGGAGTGGGAGGTTATGAGTTTGTTGGGTTGTTAGTGGATTTCCTAGCTATAAATAGGGCTCCTTGTGGTCTGAGAGAGAATAAGAGGATGCGAGAGAGAGCTCCTGGGAGAGAGAGGAGATCGCAGTGGAGGAGGAGAGGCGGTTTCGGCGAGCAACAAGAGAAGAAAACCACTGCCAAACCAGGTATGCCTCCTTCCAGCCTCTTTGGTCTTCAATTTTAGCTTCCTAAGGTCCCCTGAGTCTTCCCGAGTGATTCCAGGCAAGCTAAAGGTCTACTCTGGTTGGAATTAGAGTTCTTGAGCGTCGCCGGAGTCAATCTCCGACGACAGAGATGGAGGCAAGAATCCAAGAGTTGATTTCTGCCCCAAGCTGCTCCTTCTTCCTCCCGGGATCTTCCTCGTGCTCCACCACTCCTCCGCACGCCGCTCCGCTACCTCCTGAGGTCCCAGCCAGAAGGTCGCCGGAGACGTTGCACCCCGCCGTCGTCGGAGAAGAAGACCGGAAAAGCCTCTGAACGCACGCCTCTAGCTCCACCGTGCCTCTCCAAGCCACTGAAAATGTTCCACGGCATGCCCCCGAGCTTCCAAAGCCACCAGCAGCGAGGATCGAGCCCCGGACCTCCTCTGCAACCGCCATCGTCGGAGCGCCGTCGAGTTCGATCGGAGACCTACTCGAGCAGCCATTTCGCTGAGGAATTGAAGGGGAAAGCTCCTCTCAGCACGACGAAGCCTCCTTTAGCCCTGGATTACCGCGCCGCCGCCTTTAGTGTCCTCTTTCTTCTTCGACGTCGTCGCCGGAGAGCTCGACGGCGAGGGAGGTCGGTGGACCATTCCCACCGTTGAGCACCCAATCCATGCCGTTAGATCTTCCTCTCTCTCCTTCTTCTTGCCTCCCGTGAAGTCTGATCTCAGATCAAACCACGGGATGGCCTTTGATGGTCTCCTTCGACGGTCGGCGGCGGCCATCGATCCTCTTTACTTTAAAAAAGAAATAAAAAACATTTATTTTAATAAACTTCTGCAACTATGTTTTCTTTACATTCAGATCCTTTTTGAATTTCAAATACGTCCTTTTCTTACATATAGGTCCTCTATTCATTTTTCTAAAATCATTCAAATAAAGTTTAAACTGAAAATATTACATTCTTCATTTAAAATAATGTTTTCCAAGCATTAAACTTTAGCAAAAGCCCTCAAATTTTCTTTTAATGCATTTTTTTCAGGAATTTTGCATAAGAGATCCTGATCTTTCTTGAAATCTTTCTGAAAGTTCATTTTTCTAGTTAATTTGCATTTAAGCCCATGCATTCTTCTGAAATCATCCAGGATGTTGTTTTTGCTGGTTAAATTGCACTTCAGCCCCATAAGTTTTTGAAAACTTTTTTGAAGCATGTTTTCTCAGGGTAAATTGCATTTTAACCCTCAGACTTTACTGAAATTCTTCTGGATGCTTTATTCTACTGGGCAATTTGCAGTTTAGTCCCTATACTTCACTTATTTTACTCTGAATGCCTGTTTTCTAGGGTAAAATGACTGTTTTGCCGATGAAACTTTTTGAAACTTTTCTAAATAATTTTTCTTGCATTTTTATCCTGAATTTTCACTGAATTGTTTTCAATGCATGTTTTAGTGGTAAAATTGCATTTTGACCCTTAGGAAACTTCATTTTGACTAGGATTGCACATGTTTGCACATTTGACCTTAGATTTCTTCATAATTGCATAGAATGTGTTTTCCTAAGTATTTTTGATGATTTGGGCTTCAGAACTTCAGTTTTCTTCAGAATTTAGATTTTTTGCATAAAACCCCCTGGAATTTTCATTATTACACTCACATATGCATTTTGCACATTTTTTTCACATCTTTCATGCAAGTTTTCTTGCCTTTTCTTCCTTACATTGCGCACGCTTTTCCAACTCTTTTCGAGCTTGGTTTTCTCGTCGTTTCCCGGATTTCTCCCTGTTTTCGCCTTTAGATTTGTTTTGGCTTTCCATCGCCCGAGGGCGTACATTAAAAGGCTTGTCAAAGCCGACATTGTCCCGAAATGAGGATTATTTTTCCCTTTTTGATTTTCTCAGATTTATCCTAATTTCCGTTGATTTGCGAGGTGCTTTCCGAGAATTTCTCGATTTTCACGATTTTCCTTATAGCCCACGGGCGTACAGTAAAGCGGCATTCTCAATGCCTACATTTGACCTTCGGATTAACTTTTCCCTTTGTTTCATTTCTTTACTTTGATTTGGCATGTTTTCAGTCATATTTAGCATGAGCATATAGAATAAGCAAGCATACATCCATAGACCATTGACAATAGGGAAACCTAGAATGACCGAGTTTTCTCAAGCGCATGGGGGTGTCTTACCCCTTCCCCATGCGTAACCAGAATCCTTATCCTTTCTCTAGCCCGCATTCATTTGTGCATTATCCATTAGGCACAGAGCACACACATACATTTTGCATCTTGTTTGCTTCCCAGTTTTCTTGTGTTTTTTGTTTTCCTCGTCTTTCCATTAAAAGACTAGGTGGCGACTCCTTTCCTTATCCTTTTTATCTTCCCTTGGTGTTTCCGGGTCTAGTCTCTTCCTTCGGATTCACCATCTTCGTCGTGACCATATCGGGTCTCCTCGAGTGTTTCCACGCACCCGGTAGTAGGAGAGCCGCGCAAGGGTTCCACTGGCATGGTCACAATGAGTCCGTCAACTCATCACAGGGCTGATAACCCTAACTATCCGGCAACGAGTCCATCAACTCACCATCGAGCTGATAACCCTAACTATCTGGCAACCAGTCCGTCAACTCATCATTGGGCTGATACCCCAAACTATTCGGTTGACAATCGTCACATTGTCAGGAGCGGACTGATAACCCTAGCTATCCTGCAATGAGTCTGTCTACTCATCATCGGGTTGATACCCCAAACTATCCGGTTGACGACCGTCACATTGTCAAAAGCGGGCTGATAACCCTAACTATATGGCAACGAGTTCATCAACTCATCATCGGAATAATATCCCAAACTATCCGGTTGACAACCGTCACATTGTCAAGAGTGGGCTGATACCCCAAACTATCTGGCTAATGACCGTCACATTGTCAGGAGTGGGCTGATAACCCTAACTGTCCGCCAACGAGTCCGTCAACTCAACATCGGGCTGATACCCCGAACTATCCGATTGACAACTGTCACATTGTCCAAAGTGGGTTGATACCACCAAACTATCTAGTTGACATCTGTCAACAGTCTACTCTCGGTTGGCAAGTCTGATATCTTGCCATGCATCCTTTCGGGCCAAAAGGTCTGTCATATGGCAAGTCCCCCCTATCGTGCGACAAGCTCGATAGTCTCGTCTGAGCATCCCTTGGCATGAGTCGGGAAATCCTTCGTGCTCCCCTCCATGGGCTGATGGGCTACCCGCTCGTCTTCAGCTGCATAATGCATCACCCGGCATCAAGGTCATCCTTTGCATCAGTATCATGCGTGGGCCACGTGTCATGACTTTTCGGTGCATCCACCGATTAAGTGATCCACAACTCCACAGCAAGTACCACTCTCCTGTAGACTCATGCGGGGTGTCTTGTCAATCCTGAGCATCGGTCTCGATTCCCTTGATATCGTTCAGGGAGGGGCATCTGTAGACACTCCGATTTTGCAATTACTTGACAGTAAGCTCCTCTGGAAAGATGCTCTGGTTGCGACCACTAAAACCCTAAACCTACAAACCCATTCAAGCCCGCACAAGCCCATTCAGACCCACACAAGTCCACTTGGACCTAATTTAAGCAAAAACCCATAAGTAAAAGTCAAAACCAAACAAAACTCATTTAAAACATTTAAAACCCAAATTAATTAAGTAAAAAACCTAATTAAAACCAAAATCAAGTAAAACTCATTTAAAACATTCAAAATCCAAGTTAGTCAAGTAAAAACCCCAATTAAAACCCAAAATTGAATAAAATCCACTTAGATCCACTTAAAATTTAAATTAATTAAGTAAAAAACCTAATTAAAATCAAAATCAAATAAAATCCATTTAAACCATTTAAAATCCAAGTTAATCGAGTAAAAACCCTAATTAAAATCAAAATCAAGTAAAATCCATTTAAACCATTTAAAATCCAAATTGATCAAGTGAAAATCCTAATTAAAACCCTAATCAAGTAAAAACTCAATAGAATTTGATTAAAAAGAAACCCTAATCCAAATAAAAATTAAGCAAAAAACCAATGAAATCAAAATCTAAGTTAAAACCCTAATAAAAACCAATTAAACCAAAATTTAGATTAAACCCCTAATTAAATAAAGTAAAAAACTAATTAAATCTAAATTAAAACTCAAACATAAAACTTTAATCCATTTAAATTCAGAAAAAACCCTAAAATAATAAAACCCAAAAAGACCCCAACTTAAAATCACAAAATTAAACTCAAAATTTTAAAAACCCTAATTTAAAGTCACTTAATTAAACCCAAAACCCTAATTTAAAATAAATTAATTAAACTCAAAACCTTAATTAAAATCCAAAAAACTCTAATTTAAAACCAATTAATTAAACCTTAAATCATAAAATCAAAAATTAAAATTAAAATCACAAAATCCTAAAAACACCTAAATATAAAACCCGAAAACCACTCAAAAACCCTAAAAAAAATCAAAAGCCCATCTCCACAGGCCCATTTCCAGCCCAATACATCTTTCATTACTCAATCAATAACTTAGGGCAGCCAGAAAAATAATTCTGCCCAGCCCCCTCGTAGTCGGCGACCCTTGATATTTCCGGCAAGATATTCGGTGAGATCCTGCAGTCTCTAGAGCGTATCCTTAACCTCCCGTGATCTTCGGCCAATCTCCTCCAGCTCACGCGAGCATCGGACGGTGCTCAGCCCTCGCGGGAGAAGATCGATGGCTGGAGAAGTCCACCGCTAGTGTATAAAGGACTGGCCGCCGACAAACCAGCCCCTCTTCCTTCCAACGCACTTCACCCACATAGAGCACCCTTCGAAAACCCAAGAGCCATCCTAGTCATTCCCTAGTTTCAAGCCACCTCCTCTAAGCCCACTTGCAACCCCAGAGAAGCCCTGAATCAGCACCGCCGGAGCTACAGTTAGAGAAGCATCGTCGGGGGAGACAGCGCCGCCAACCAGGTACTCCTTTCCCCTTTCTTTCATTCTCAAACGTGCCTTTTTAAGTCTAGATAGCTTCCCTAGCCTTTCCTGTACTTTCCGTCGGAGTTGGCTGCCCTATCAATCTTCTCCCCCTCCTTCAGTGGTGGGCTCACCACCACCAACGAGGCCGTAGGCCTCCTGGGATAGGTGAGGCCCCATGAACCTCTCTTCCTTCTTCCCCCTCCTCCTCCCGGAGTTCCTATCACTTAGGGGAGGACCTTGAGGCCTCCCGTGCCTGAGAGCGCCATCACCATCGTTCTGTTTTGTCGACCGCCATCGTGAAGTGCCCTATGCCCTCGAGATGCTCCCGCCGCCCATGACCGCATCTAGAGGACCCACCACATCGCCACGGACCTCGCCAAGCCGCTGCGTCGTCGTTCCAGAGTCTGGAGCACCGCCCATACCTCCATTGTGATCTTCTCCGGTGCAAGGGATGGGAGGAACACTCCAAACCACTCTGGTCCTCGCTGACACCTCCAAGGGCCCCCTTGTGCCGCCCCGATGCTCCTCCGACCTCCACTTGAGCCTTGTTGTTGTCGGAGGGCTGCTGCCGCCTCGCTGTTGTCTTCCCAAGTGTCGACAGGCCACTTCGCTGGAGCCAGAGATGGGGGGAGAGCCTCAGGCTGCCCCAGTCCTATCCACCTCACCAGAGACCTTCGCCTGGCCTCCCTCCAACCTCCTGGACCATCGCCAGAGCCCTCCCGCCGCTACACCGTCGTTGGGCCATCGCCGGAGGTCACGCTGGAGTGAGGACGCTGGCGATCCTCCGGTGAACTTCGAAGAGTAGCTTTTTGGCTTAGGCCCAGTAGTTTTAGGTTTTTATTCTTAGGTTCTTAAATCATTTCTATTAGGTCCTGTTTTTTTATGTTCAAGCCCTTGTAGTTTCAAATAACTTTTATTTCTTTATTTGTTTCTGTAAGAATTGCATATGACCCCTGCATGTTTTAATTTTTCATGATTATTGCATTAATACATGTTTTCTCACATTTAAACCCCTACAGTCATGTTTTCTTTGCAATTAAGTCCTGAAGTTTTGCACTGAACCTCTAAAGCTTTTAAAAATAAACCTTCTTTGTAAAATTTGCATTTTGTACCCTAAAAGACTTCATAATCACATTAATCATCATAAAAGTCTAATTTTCATCACATTTAAGTCCTGAAATTTTGCATGTAAGCCCCTGGATTCATAGCATACAGTCATTGGGTATATAAAATTTGCATCCAGACCCTTACACTAACTTTAAATTCATTATTTAGGGTTTTAATTGTTTTCGCACCCATTATTGACATTTTTCACTTCTTTTATTTATAATTTTGCACTTAAATATAGTTTTCACTCAAAAATCATGTTTGCATTGTAAATTGATCTTTAATTTCACATTTTAGTTACATTTGCACTTTATGTATGAATTTTGCACATTAAACCCTGACTTCTCAGGAAACTACCAAGGTGCAATTCTCACACATCTCTATATCACATTTTCATTTAATTCATCATCCGTACACTAGGATGAAAGTCGTTGAATATATTTCAATCAAGATTTCCCCCTGTGTCCACGCCAGCAGAAGGGAACCGTGCTCCCATGCAATCGGGATTGCATAGAAGTTAGTATGGCCACGGCGAATCCGACAATTCCGAGGGCAGGAAAACGACTCGTAAACACTAGAAAGCAACATGAAGGTAAAACAAGGAATCACCACCTAGTCTATTCAAAACGGGAAGACGAGGAAAACCATATTTGAAAACCAAAAACTCGAAATCGAAAGCGAATAATGAATGACTCATGCTAAAAAGATTCGACACATGGATCATTGTGAACCGGAGAAAGGGTAAGCACTCCTATTATGTACGGAGAAGGTGTTAGGCACCCTTGCACTCCCAACAAATCGGTCTTTCTTGGAATCTCGCTCGCGTGCATGGAAATGTGAGCACTTGGATGCCAATTTAATGGGGCTTCATGGATGATGCAAGAGAAATAAATGTATTGTTAAGAGGACAAGACATACTGGAAAATGAGTGCAATTGAAACAAGATACATAAGACAAAAACGTAGGCTGCAGGTGTGGTGGACCAATGGGTAAGTTGTGTCGGATTTTAGCCCTGGGTGGCACGCGCATGTGCGACGCACAGGTCACTCGCGTAGCCACGACGTGCCACACAGACGTGCTAGGTCTATACGCCATCATGGCCCGGTCCCAGGCACACAAGGGATGCAATGTAAGGGAGTAATCAAGATGCAGAAAAACAAACTAAAAGGCTAGGATTCATGCATGAACCAAGATTTGAACGAAAGCCATTACATCGAGGAACATCCAATAAACCATGGGGTGAGAGCAAATCAAATAATGAAACCATGCCAAAGGAGCACACATGCAAGGATGACCTAGTTAGAGGAGGCTTGGCTTTGGCTTGGTTGGGCCTGACCCTCTGCAGGCCTTGCCCAATAGGCGCATGCGTGACGCGCTATCGGGACACACCACTGGAACAGGGAGGCCAGGCCTACCTCCTTCATTGCCTCCTCCTCGGACGGTGGAGTATCACCGGACAACGAGGGTCGTCTGGGAGCTCAGGGGAGACTACCATGATGTGATGAGCATGCAAGGGAATCAATGAGATGCAGGAGGGAATCCTCCACACCTTACCATCACCGATGTCAACGCCGGCCTCCCTCCAGCGAGCCTCCATAGGAGGTTCCGGCTTGGGAGGTCGACTCAGCGGCTCAGGGGAGTGAGAGGAGGAGGTGATACGTCATCGAGACGGGTCAAGCCAAGTGCTTAGTGGCCGGAGCCTCACACCGACATGGGCCAACCGTCGATGGGGAGGAATGCAGGATGCAATGAAACAATGGGAAAAACCACAAGAAAACGGTGTAGGAAAATAAAATTTACATCCCTAAGTTATCCTCTAATGAGATGGGGAGGGGATGTTACCTATTGGTGGCCAGTGGCGTGTCATCGGCGTCAACAGATGGAGAGCTTCGGCGAGGGGTTGGATGGCGAACGAGGGGCTGGTGATGGCCTAAGGGCGGCTCGAGAACAAGCGGGTTGATGCTGGCAAGCTTGTCGGAAGGGGAAGCAAAGGGACTGATCAGAGTTTATGGGTTGGGTTCCAATTCTCCGACGGAGCTCTCTCTGGATTCCTTGGGCTCTCTCCTCTCGCAAGTGCTCCATGTCTGCGGAAGGAGCTCGAGGGGGGTTTTTTTTGTTAGCGCTTGGAGTGGTAGGTGGCTGATGGCGTGGAAGAGTTGTCTGTTAGGGATGCCAAGGAAAGGCTCGCCGGCATGCTACAGAGGTGGTGTGCAGTGACGGGCGGCTGGAACCAGGCAGGTATGCGTATGGTTTCGCACGATGCCAATGCTGGTGTAAGTGTCGCTAATGTTAAAGTGCCACTGTGTTGAAAGTGGATGCTGATGAAGTGTGCACTTCAAATGTATGATATGCTGATGATGTGGAGTATGCCTAATTATGATGCATGTGTTGTGTAGATGCTAGTTGGTACATGCAGATGTGAATGAATGCTACGATGCTTGATGAGTTGACAGACTCATCGCCGAGCAGTTTCGAATATCAGCCTAAGGAGAAGAGAGGCGTGGCAAGATTGACAGGCTTGCCTATCGAAAAGTGATTGGTGACAGAAGTCATCAAGGTAGTTTGGGGTACCTGCTCAAAAGAAGGGGGATCTTAGATCCTATCCGTCTAAACAGGGACCTAAGAGGGGGGGTGACAAGATATCGAACTTGTTGGGTCGAGAAGAGAAAAGAAGAGAGATAGAACCTAGTCACTATCAATGTACAGACAGGTCAGCTAGGAGTGGACAAAGATAGAATCAAGTCGCTGTCGGTGTACAGACAGGTTGTCTTGGAGCGGACAGAAATAGAACCAAGTAGCTGTCAGTGTACAGACAGGTCGGCTTGGAGCGGATAGAAATAGAACTAAGTCGCTGTCAGTGTACAGACTGGTCAGCTTGGAGTGGACAGAAATAGAACCAAGTCACTGTCGGTGTACATATAGGTCGGCTTGGAGCAAACAGAAATAGAGCCAAGTCGCTGTCGGTGTACAGACAGGTCAGCTTGAAGCAGATAGAAATAGAACCAAGTCGCTGTTGGTGTACAGACAGGTCAACTTGGAGCGGACAAAAAGGGAAGAGCTGACAAGTTATCGGACTTGCTGGGCCGACAAAGAGAAGGGGAGAGAAGAGTTGATAAGAGCAATCGCTACTGTAGGTCTGATGTTACCTCTTCCTGGGTGTTTCTGGACTTTGACAAGGCAAGGGCAAATCTGTAATCTGCCTAGTTTCACTGGATTCTGTATGTAACTGACCTTGCTACAAAAGATGTCTTTACAAACTATCACAGGGCAAGCGGGAGCCTTCAGCAGGTGGTTAGGGTTCAAAATATCTCTACATACTGATAAGGGCAAAATGGTAATTTTCCAATCAATGCGGAATCCACTGCAATTTGAACACATGATTCTGAGTGATCTCGGACCTAACTGAGGGTGGGGGAACTCCTGACGAGCCCTGATCTGCAGTCGGAGTGCCATCAACCCAGGGGTCGGTTGACGGAGGCATTATGGTAATTTTACCTTGAACCGTAGACTTCTAGAAGTGCTCGAGCAAAAAAACTGAATTCTAGTGTAACAAGGGCAATCATAGGAGGTCAAGCCTGGCAGTCAATCTGCCTTGGTGATAGCTAAGGGTCTTCTGGTAATTTAGGAAATTACAGGGGCTTTTCTGTAAATTTTCCCCAAACTGTCCCCTGAGCTCAAATTGTTGTTTTGCTAGTATGCTTATGCCTTGGCCAAGCTCTCGGAGCGTTCACTCGACTTCTGACTGCATGAACTGGGGCTTCAACTTGTATAAAAGCTTTAGGGGCTTCTTTGCAAAATTTCTAGTTCTAGGTTATTCAAGAATTTTCCGAGGTACTGGATTGCTTGATGTTGATTTGATTTCTTCGGATCTGTTTTGACAGGTAGGGCCTGACAGGAGAAAACTTTCTGGCATTTGGAGAAGTCCACGGACCCATCTGTAATTTCTAGAAATTATTGTAAAAATCTGCGAAACTGACCGTCGGGGCCGATTCCGGTGGCGATTCTTGTCCTGGAAACTTTGTCTGGGATCCTAAGAGTTGTGCGGACATTTTCGGCCTTCTCTAATTTTATTGGGGAACGATTGTACTTTTCACTAGGGAAATTGCAATTTGGTCCAAAATTTTTGCAAAAATTGCCAAGGGGTTGGAACAAAATTTTCAAAACTTACGGGGCCCATTGGCAGTTATTCCCACCTTGAACGGATGCATACCGGTTAGTCTCCCTCTCCATGCTTCTTCTAGCCCAAACGAAATCACCCTTTCTTCTTCCCCACGTCCCTTCACCTTCTTCTTCCTTTTCCTCCACCATAAACGACGGCTAGGGCTCAGGGAGTGGCATCTGTGACGGTGTGGGCGTGAGCGGAGCGGCGCAAGCGAGGGCCTTGGAGTGGTACCACGTGCTTGTGGGGCACGACGCATCGTCGACGCGAGAGGTGCAGACGGGAGTTCCGACAGGGGAGCTTTGTGCAGCACCAGCGCGAGGAGCTTTGGAGTGGCGGCGGTGTCAAGGTACGCTCCCTCTGTCCTCCATTTCCTTTCCTTTCCATGGTTTTGTTTCTGGGGATGGTGAACTCCTCCACTGTCTCTGTTGCTCACCGTGGGTTACTTGAGGGCGCCGACGATGGGGCTTGTTGGAGTGGTGGAGTGGTATGGTGTCTCCGGGGAGGAATGACAGGTGGTTGGCTCGCGGGCTGAGCGGTGGTGGAGCGTCGCCAGACGGCGGCCGTGCCGCGTGTCCTGGGCCAACGGTGCCCTCACTGCAGTTGGGCTCCATTTTCAAGAGGTCCCTGTATTACCCAAATATCACTGTCGGAATGCCATTGTTTTGCTTGAACAAATGCCGCAAAATTCTGCTTGAATAGCACTGTAAAAAGCTAACTTGTTTGCTTGAAAAAAGGAAACCAATTTTCTTAATGGAACCACATTGCTTGGACAACACATGCTTGCTTGGAGGAATGTCACAATACTCATAAAGTGCCCCTGTTATGTTCTCCTTTTTTCTTGAACCATGTAGTGACTTGGCTTGCATAGTACCCCGATTTTGCTTGAGCAAGTGATGTAAAATGCCATAATGTTTATTGGAGTAATATCACGCCATGCTTTTTACCTAGTATTTGGGCGATCCCATATTTTGCTTAAATGGTGCTATCAACTTACATTCATGTCTCTAAATAATGTAATAATGTCCTCTATATTTTGAGAATGCAATTAGTCCTAGTATTCTTGCCTCGGACTGATCTTTGTTTCATGTAGTTTGATTCTGAGTTTGATGCTGAGGTGACTCAGGTGAGCGGGACCGCCTCTAGTTCTCGGGCTAGGGGTCGTGGATCTGGTTCGCGATCTAGGGCCGCTTCCAGCTCCCGGACATCGGAGGAGGTGATTTCGATATCCCCGAGGATGTAACAAACTAACTCCTTCCTTGCTCTGTTGTCTTCTTCTTGAGGCATGCTTTTGATTTTGCTATTTTGAATTGCATCTTTGGCAGGAATCTAGTAACTTCAAGGGTCAGTTGCTGGATGAAAACCACATCTGCAACCATGATGACTTTGAGGTAAGCCTTCTTCTTTCCCTTGCACAAACTCTCATGGAGTATCTGATTTCTGACCCTTTTGTTCCTAGCTCCTCAAGCTGGTGATACCGGGCGGGTGATGTGGTGCCTCTGGACACCAATTTTGGAGCACTTCAAGCGTCTCCCTGGCTTCCTGAAGGAGTTTCTACTGCACCGCACCCCATTCGGGAGTCTCTTGCGCCTTCGAGTAGTCCATGGGTATTACGAGTTTTTTTGGGCACTTGCGGAGCGGTGGCGACACGAGACTCACACCTTCCACCTCCCTTTCGGTGAGATGACGATCCTACCAAAGCACTGGGCGCTATTGACAGGCTTCAGCTTTGGCAATGAGCCCATAGTTGGTAAGGCCACCTTGGGGTTCGCCAAGGTTACAGAGCTTTTGGGTCATGAGTGCCCACCACTGACCTGGTCAGCACATTATCTCCGCAATAGTTGGATCAGGGAGTGGAACCTATTCTGGCTGAATCCGGCACCGGGTTCAAGGGAGGCGGAGTTCGTTCTTCGCCACTTCTTGATGGAATTGATGGCTCTGATCTTTTGTGACACTTCTGGATACTATGTCTCGGCAGATTGGTTGATATTTCTCACCAACTTGGATCACTTGGACCGGTATGACTGGGGCGGCGCTAGTTATACCTACATGCTCTACGACCCTGGACAGTGTCGTAAAGAGCAATCAACGGTCCCACATGGGGCTCTACCCACCACTGATGGTAAGCTTCTGTATTATCTTCTTCAATTCAAGCAATATGATTATGTTCTGACTTGCTTTTCTGTATTTACAGTACTGATGGATGGAGTATTGCATGCGGGGGCATTACTTCTTCCGTCTCTATCCCAAACTTCTCCTGCTTCCACGGAAGTGGTGTGAGCCAGACCACCGTACCCCAGTAGGGGTGTACAGTTACGAGTCTTACCATTATCTACTGGACCTGCTGTCGATATATGATGTGAGTTTGCAAACATCGCACCTATTTACAGCCTTCTCTGTTTTTTCTCTAAGTCACTGGACTGACTTGTGCTCTGTTTTGCTTTGTACAGGTTGAACTAAGGTCATTTGAGCAGTACGCCGGGCTAGACTGGGAGCCTCTAAACTCTGCTTGGACTTACCGCTGGAAGCAGATGAAATTCTTCTGTTCAAGAAATCTGCCTTCAACCTACCTGGCTGGGTTCGTCATCAATTCACCCCGAAGTTCGGCATCTCGCTTCCGCCTCCTACCAAGATGGTGCCTCAGGCCACTACTCGTGTATGGGCTTGCTCTATTGCGGCAGAGATCATGGTCGACCAGAGTCGATACACCCTCCGTCCCGCCAACTATGACGAGTACCAAGAGTGGTATGAACGCACCTGCAAGCCATATCTCTTCGAGGAGGACCTCCAGGAATAACAACGGGATATGTTGTTCTCGGAGAACTGGGCTGTGGTAAATTACTTTCTACTTGTGGCATAACCTGACTCCACGATTCTGACTATTCAGACATAATTGTCTGCTTCTATTGCAGCGGTTCGAGGGCAGGCTGAGTGATTTCTATGCTCGGATGCAACGGGCCAAGGTATTGTATTCTACCTTTTTTATTTTACAATTCCTAGTTGTACATGCCTGATCATTCTAACAACATTATCTTCATCTGTAACAAGCCCGATGGCAAGCCCGCGGCGAGGTAAGTGCTTTCACGGTTCTATGTATATCACCTTTTTCTATGCACGTTCGGGGACTGACCCTCTTATTTCAGGGATACCAGCTAGAAGACGTCATCCTTGGGAGTAGCGGTGATGAGGCCGACCCCGACCTCGAGGAGGATACGTCCGTAGTTGGGGACTTGACTGGTGCTTCTACTTCTACCCCTATTCGTGCTCATGCGGCTTCAGCTGCGACTACCCGTCGGCTTAGGCGCAAGGGTGAGCACCGCACCGCTCGTGCCTCCCAGGGGCGTGAACCAGACGAGAGCGACGATGAGGCCTGGGACTAGTTTACCCATTTGACTTTATATCTTGGCAAATGTTGTAACTTAAACATTGTTGACTATAAATTCTGGTCTATAACTTGAGCTACCCTCTTAATTAGCTTGTTTGCTGGATGAACGTCTTTTGAATTGCTTGTATTTGTTGTGTGCACTGAATGTGTTTACCTATGCTTGTAGCTGAGCTTCAGCATCTTTACTCCAGTTAGGCGAGCTCTAGAACAGCAGTGGCTCGGTTGAGGAGCCCTGTGCCATACATGCATGTAGCACGCACATCTCACCAGCGTAGCTCAGATGAAGGTGTAAATCCCTGATGGATATGCTCATATGGAATGCGCTTCACCTCAGCGCCTCTGTTGTAGGGCCCAAATTCCCTTACTACTACGCGCATGTCGTACGCACAGCCACGATGCGCGTGACGCCTGACATGGTCACAGGTCATCATCTTGCCGCTGCTCACGGGCCTTTTCCCTCCTTTAAAATGGGGTCTCGGCTGAACGCGAGGGGGCGTATCCGCCTTTCTCCCTCTGGTCTAGACTCCTTTGTGGCTTCCCCTCTCTTCCTCTGGCTGGTGCAACCTCAACCGTTTCCTTCCATCGGCGGCTCCTACATCGCTCCGCTGGACTCCCCTGTTTCTGTTATTGCTGGTGTCCTTCTCCTAGACATCATGGTAAGGCATCCACGGCAATGGGGGGTAGGATTGTGGATCACAGGCTCTTGATATGGTGCTCTTGTGGACTTTCCAGGGTTTCCCGACGATGGTTACTTCGCTCATTGCTCGGATGTACTGAGATGTTGGATTGACATGCTCTCTGAAAGTGACCGAGAGAAACTACGGTGTTGGGGGATCTCTAGGCGTCTCATGAAGATCGAGGATGTCGAGGTGAACCGATATCTCCTGTGTGCCATAGCCAGATTTTGGAAATCAGCCCACCATGTTTTTCGATTTGGTCGTGAGGAACTGACTGTCACCCTAGAGGAAACCAAGCGAATTTGTGGCCTGTCAAGACTGCTAGGGCCTCCGGTCTTCATGCACCAGGACGGATATGCATCTGTTCTTTCCCAGCTAACTGGTCTAAATATTGCAGAATGCGGGAGGCGCTTAATCTATGCACATGGCTCGGAACCCAAGCTGCACTTGGACTACCTTGATGAAGTGATTATGAAGAGGTCTGTACTGGGCGGATGATCGTAGCGATTGAGGTAGCTAAGATCGCTTTGGCAGTGGTGAGCAAACCAAATGATCTAGCACCCGTGATCCTGGTTGAGACTTACCGGGGCCTAGATCGTGCTCTTCACCGATGTCGCCACTTCTACAGCTGTGGAGCATTAATGCAGGTAACTTTGAATTTTGCTGAGATTGGCACATCTGTGTATTGACTCAATACTTGGACAGGTGTGGTTGGTGACTCACATGGGAGTCGAGGTCCTGCGCCCCCAAAGGCCAGCATTTGAGGCCTACTACCAGAGTGGGCATTCTCGGACCATCTCTAGAGTATGGGAGTTCTATAAAAAGTTGGAGGGGCTGTCCGGAAGTCTAATTACCTGACGGATTGTCCCATCAACCGTGGAGCCTTTCACTGTGTTCTTCAATGACACCGACATTAGGGTGGTCGTTTTTCCTGGCCTGACTGGAGGAGTGGAGGATCACCCTACTCGTGTCCTGCGTCAGTTTGGTTTCCGCCAGGTCACCTTTGAACAATCTCCCATGCCTACCATCTTTCAGCTATATCCTCAGAATTCTACTGCCATGACCGCTGAATTGGCTTGTCTGCTATAGATCGGCGTTAGCTCTAGTGATCTGACTTTGGTGAGAGGTATGGGCTGTTCTGAGGAATATAGGGCGCATACACAGACGAACTGGCTAATCAGCGAAATAGCCTCGGGCACTCCTCTGTTTCAAAATGCTAGCAGCTCGAAGAGGCCTCGGACTGGAGAGAATAGCTGATCCGAGCATATGTAACGTATTTATGTGACTTCTTTCAATGATTGTACCCTTGAATTTGAATCTGAATGAAGAATATATGCTCTTTCACTGTGTGCCCTTTTTATTCCTTCTGTGACTAACTTCTTTGAATGGCTCCACCATATCATTGGGACCGGCCAAAACATCTATCCCTTTGAGGAAGTAGATTGGATACATTATTGTGACTTGCCAGGTCTGGCCTTTGTTCCGGGTATGCAGGGGGGGTTCTATTGGTGCTAGTTGGCCACTGGTGCCCCTAGTAGAAATGTGCATGTCCTACACGCAGCTCCCAGATATGGGGAACATTACTGCAGGTCCCTGGCCTCCGGAGTTTCAATCTGGAGCGTTTTCGGGCTCGATGATCTACCTCTATCCGTTCCTCCCACTAGCTTTCATTGTAGAGTTATTGACTTGCACCGAACTCTTGGCCTGAAACACCCGATAAAACGTCCATTTGCCAAAATGCAGCTGACATGCCCCTAGCTATGGGTGCTCTACTGAAGTCGACCAAGTGGGTAGCTGACATGTCCCTGGCTGGAAATGAACCATGTAGGCAACTGACATGCCCTTGGTACTAGAGGTGGGCCGCCGACGTCGACTAAAAGGGCAGTTGACATGCCCCTAGCTGGCGACTGGGCAAAGTCCTGTCCTGTTATAACGACGATGGGGGAAGTAATGCAGATGCATGGATTGTGCTTACTTAACTACGCTGGGGCCCATAGCATTAGGAAAGCCTTGGTGCCTATCTGAATGGAAATGGGGGATCTTGTTGCCCGAAGGACTCCATCCGAATCCCTAGCTGGCAGGTGGCACTTTGGGTGGCAGGGTGGTCGTGCTAGGACAGTGGATACTGGAATGGTGGATAACTGGGTGGTAAGCATTTAAATAGTGACGAGGCTAGGACTCCACATCAAACTCTCCCGGTCCCACACCTATTCTTTTATACTATCAATTTTTCTTTTGCTCCTTCATAGGTGTGTGGGTTCACTCTACTCTTGTCGGGGGTAATGAATGCCAAGGTGGGAGGCTTTTACTAAGAAGGGGGGCTAGTCCTTCAATGACGTGGGTGGTCCAGGTGTAGGCTCCGACTCCTCTCCGACCGGGGTATAGTAGGGGTAGAGTTGGCCCACACACCTCTCTCTAGGATTGACTTTTGTCTTCGACTTCTATCTTCTTATTTCTTTTGTGCCCTCTAAACATTGTGATTTTTCTTGCTCACTCTCGCTCACACCCTAGCATTTTATCTCCCTCTTGGAGGTGTGGGTCCTTAGAGAGTTTGAAAGCTTCGTCCTGCTCTCGATGGGAGGTAACTTCCTCACTTGCTAGATGATCCAGATAGAACTCTTCGGGAGATGAGAACCTTTTCCTGAGGTAGGCTAAGCTTTTTTGATTTCATCATCAAGCTAGAAATGCAGATGGTGCATGCGCATGTATGCTGATACAAGAATCCAAAATATAAGTGCTGAGTGCATATGTTGTATGAATGCTCGAATGCGTGTTATAATAACTCGATGTGGGTATAATGAGACAGAATGAACAAATGCCAGGATGCAGATTACAAATGCAGAATGCAATGATGCAGGGTGCTTGGATACAAGGGAGAGGACTTTGCCCAGCGCGCTGGGACCTAGTCACTGGTAGTATTTCTTCAAATAGCATGTATTGACTAGCTCAGACTGCTCAATATGGTCTATGTCCTTCAGGGTCACAGCTCCTCTTAAGAAAACTTGCTTGACGACGAAGGGACCTCGCCAATTGGGTCGGAACATTCCACGGGCATCCAACAGATGGATTTCTCACAGCACCAAATCTCCTAGCGTTAGGCTTCTGGGTCAGACCTTCTTTTGTTAGGATCTGGCCATGCATTTCTGATAGCACTAAGTGTGGTGCAAGGCCTGCAATCTCCACTCATCTATTAGGTTTAGCTGTATGCACCGATCTTCGACCCATTCCGCTTCCTCTAGCTCTACTTCCCTCAGGATTCTAAGTGACGGAATCTCTACTTCAATGGGGAGAACTACCTCCATGCCGTAGACCAATGTGTACGGGGTTGCTCCTGCAGAAGTCCGGACGGATGTCCTGTAGGCCCACAACACGTAGGGGAGCTGTTCATACCAATCCCGATGAGTCTCTGCCATCTTCTTCAAGATCTTTGTGAGGTTCTTGTTGGCGGACTCCACAGCGCCGCTCATCTGCGGGCGGTACAGGGAGGATCTGTGATGCTTGATGTGGTGGCTCTGCAAGAAATCCTCCGCCCTCTTGGCTACAAGGTTCTTTCCATTGTCGGAGATGAGGGCGTGAGAAACCCTGTACCAGGCCATAATGTTGTTCCGGATAAACTTCTCTGTAGCCACAGCGGTGACTGCCTTGTAGGAAGCTGTTTCTACCCATTTCGTAATGTAGTTGATTGCTATTAAGATGAAGTAGTGCCCATTGGAGCCTGCGGGATGGATGGCCTCGATTATGTCAATCCCCCATGATAAGAAGGACCATGGTGCAAACATATTATGCAGCTGGTGAGGGGGAGTGTGGATCAGGTTCCTGTGGACCTAGCAGTTGTGGCATCTTCGGACGAACCAACAGGAGTTCGCCTCCATGGTCGATTAGTAGTAGCCTTGTAGCATGATCTTTTCGGCCAATAAGATCCCATTCAAGTGTGGGCCGCACACTCCGGCATGGATCTGTAGCATCAGGGTATTGGCCTTCTTTTGGTCTACGCACCTCAATAATATTTGGTTGTAGGACCTTCTGTACAAACGGCTTCTCCCTAGGACATACTTCGACGCAAGCTGCTGCATGGTCTTCCTATCAGTGGTAGGGGTATCAGGCGGGAGGTTCCCAGTTTGCAAGAAAACATTGATGTCATGGTACCAAGGAAGCTCTTCGAGTGGATCCACTTCTTCGATGCTCATGTAGTACATAGGGTTGTCCACTCGGGTCACCAATACGTCCACCACATGATCGTCTGGTATGGACAACCACGACGCCAGAGTTGCCAACGCGTCTGCATTTGCGTTCCTGGCTCTGTTCATAAAGGAGAAGGAAATGTCCTCAAATTCTGTCATGAGCTTTAGGAGATATGAGTGGTATGGCACCAGCTTCGGGTCTTTTGTCTTCCAACTCCCGTTCACCTAGGAGACTTGTAGCTTCCGTACACTGTGCTCTAATGCAGCCTGCAGGCCAAGGATGCATGCTTCATATTTCGCCTCGTTGTTGGTGCACTAGGACGACAGTTTCTTGGAAAACGAGATGAGCTGTCCTTGGAGCGTCGCCAGCACTGCCCCATTACCCTGGCCTTTCTTGTTTACTCCCCCGTCAAAGTAGAGGCACCACTGCTTCTGGTCTTCTGACTCCTCGAGTCCCGAATCATCCATGGTGAATAATATGTCTTCATTGGGAAACTGGGTCTACAAGGGCTGATACTCCGGCAAGGGCAAGTCAGCTAGGTGATCTGCTAAGGCATGTCCCTTTACTGATTTTTGCGTCATGAAGGTGATGTCATATTGGGATAACAAAACCTGCCATTTGACGCATCTACCCACCAGTGTTGGCTTTTGGAACAAGTACTTCATCGGATCATGTCGACACAATAGTAAAACTGGATACGCTATCATGTAGTGCCGCAAGCGTTGGGCGGCCCAGATCAAGGATAAGCAAACTTTTTCAATGGTGGTTTACCTGCCTTCACAATCGTTGAACTTCTTTCTCACATAGTACACCGCCCTCTCTTTACGGTTCGTCTCATTGTGCTGACCCAATTCGACTCCTATGGACTGCTGTGTAACTCACAAGTAGAGGAGGAGTGGCCGCCCCGACGTTGGGGGGACTAGGTTTGGTGGCTTGGCTAGCAATTGTTTGATCTTATCGAAGGGGACTTGGCACTCTACACTCCAGGTGTTCTGCGAATTTTACCTCAGGAGCTAGAAGATTGGCTCACATGTGGGAGTGAGCTGGGCGATAAAGCAGTTGATGTATTGTAGGCGCCCCAGCAAACCTCGGACATCCTTCTCCGTGGCCGGAAGGGGCATTTTGATGATGGCTCTGGCTTTATTAGGGTCGACCTCAATTCCCCTTTGGCTGACTATATATCCCAAGAGCTTTCTTGATGTCACGCTAAACACACATTTGTTGGGATTCAGCCAGAGCTTAAACTTCCACAGGCGGTCAAACAACTTTCTCAGGCAAGCGAGATGGTCATCAGACTCTTTGGATTTGGCAATCTTATCGTCCACGTACACCTCGATGTCCTGGTGCATGAGGTCATGAAAAAGTGTTGTCATTGCCCTCTGGTACGTAGCGCTGACGTTCTTGAGTCCAACAGCATCACCTTGTAGCAAAAGACCCCTCAAGGGGTGATGAACGATGTCTTCTCCATATCTTTTTCTGTCATTTTGATCGAATTGTAGCCTGAGAAGCCGTCCATTAATGATAACATTTCGTGCCCCATGATGTTATCCACAAGTACATCGATGTGAGGTAGTGGGAAATCATCTTTCGAGCTCGCTTTGTTGAGATCTCTATAGTCAATGCACATGCGAACCTGTCCGTCCTTTTTCGGCACCGGAACTACATTGGCCAACCATTTTGGATAAAGGATGACTTTTAGGAATTTGACTTGGTGTTGCTTCATGATTTCCTCTTTTAATTTGAGAAGCCACTGCGGGCACCATCTTCAGAGTTTTTGCTTGACTGTCTTGGCGTCTGGCTTCAATGGCAGAGTATATACTACTACCTCATCATCCAGTCCGACCATATCATCATAACTCCAAGCGAAAATATCGTTGTACTCCTTTAGAAATGTGATAAAATTTGTCCTCGCTTGTGGTGACAATCTAGCACTGATGCGGACCTCCTTAACATTGCCCGGTGTGTCGATATTCACCATCTCCGTGTCCTCCTCGACGTGCAAATTCAGACCTTCCGGGTCATTATCGCGAGGGTGAAATTCCGACACATCTTCTAAATCATCGACACCCGTGTTGTCCTCCTCCTCGTACGCTATCAGTTCTGATAATACCTCCTCTTGGAATGCTAAGTCAGTGACGTCAAAGGAGAGGATCTACTCCGACTCCTACCTTTGTTTATGCTTGAGGAGGGTCACGCTGACTCTGGTATTCCTGTTGCTGCATTGCGTGAACTCCGATCCTGCGCTTTTCTGCTCTGCTGCGGTGTTGGCTTGTTCTTCTCCCTCCTCTACAATAGTTCTAATATTTTTGGTTTTTTGTATTTTTTTCTGATTTTTTTTGTGTTTTTTGTATTATTTACAATAATCTTCCCCCAACGGTCGTCTTGCTGGTGACTGCTCTGGGGGTTGCTCTGTGGGCTCTTTAAGAAGCCTACCTCAAGGTCTTTTTTTTTGGCCCTCGCCTATCTTAAGGCGAGGCTTATGCTGCAAATACCACCTAGACCCGCATCCCGGCTGCACGGAGATCATCTCCTCTGGTCTAGTCTTGATTGTTCTGCCTTCCTCCACAACCATGATTGCTAGAGGACCCCGGTGATTCTGGGGTGGGGCGAGTTCTGGCTCTGATGCGACTGCTTTCCTTTTCCTATTCCTGCCTTCTTTGGCTACGTCTTCTGCCAAGATTGCCAGTTGTTCCTGGAATAGCACTTCTAGGTCATTTAGCACTGCGTCTACGTGGGTCTCGATGGCCGTGCCCTCCTCATCGAAGGCGAAGTCGACATAGTAGGCGCAAGATTCCGACTGTACTAGAGATATGGGAACAGGAAGGGCTGGGATATTACTGCTGGTGAACTGCTACATCTGGGCTACTGCCGCCCTTGGCAACCCTGTTGATGGTGCTACTACTATGGCTAACTGAAAATGTGGCACTAGTGCTGCAACTGATTGCGGCACTGCTGTGACTGCGACTGACTGTGGTGCTGCTGTTGCTGTGACTGAGACTAGTTGTGGTTGTGATACTGCTGCTGCTGTGACTGACTGTGGTGCTGCTGTTGCTGTGATTGAAGCTGGTTGTGGCTGTGATACTGCTGCTGCTGTGACTGACTGTGGTGCTATTGTTGCTATGACTGAAACTGACTGTGGCTATAATACTGTTGTTGCTGTGACTAACTGTGGTGTTGTTGTTGCTGTGACTGAGATTGGCTGCGGTTGTGATACTGTTACTGCTGTGACTAATTGTGGTGTTGCTGTTGCTGTGACTGAAACTGGCTGTGGCTGTGATACTGCTGCTGCTGGGGATAGCAAAGCTAGATAAGGGGATGCTGGGACTGCTGCCTGTTGTTGCTCTGCTTTGCCTGTGAGGCCTGGCTAAACAGTGCTCAAGGTGTCTTCATCCGAGTAGTAATTCTCAATGCAGACCCACTCGACATCTTCCGCTGGACTCTATTGTTGCTGTACTGCAAAGACAAGGGACAGGTTCCTGTTCGGGTCCATCACTCCTACATTAACAAAGTTAGTCAAATCCAGAGGGATGAGCAACCTTCAGTGCCTACGCGTGCCTCCCTGTAGTCCCTGGTATCCATGTCCTTCGCGGTCTCTTCTTTCCTCCACCTCGATGGGCTCCGTAATCCCTTGCATGTATCACCCAAGTGGTGCTCCCTTTTCATATCCCCACCGGTGATAGAGGTTCTCAACCATCTGCTGAGGGTGACTATGAATAGACAAGAAGCTAACACGTTCGAATTCCGGAACAAAATTGATCGGTTCAAAACGGTTAACACAGTAGAGTACATCCGACGGCTTGGGAGCAATGTGGACAGTCTGAAGATCAACCGAAGAGACCGCGTCGACCTCGTCTTTCTCAAAGTTCTCTGCCATGACAACAGCAATGTCGTCGCCATAGCAGAACTTGATCATACGATGCAAGGTTGACGGGATGACTTGATGCTTGTGCAGGCAAGGGCGCCCAAGTAGAAAATTGAAAGCAAGCTCGAGATCAATAACATAGAATTCGACGTCGAACTGAGTCGGACCGACAGTCATAGGAATGACCAAAATCCCCAACGCATCGTGGTGCGTGTTGTCAAAAGACATCATCCCCTTGACAGCTGGCGTGATATCCTTAGCTTTGAATCCGATTTTGCTTGCGATGCGCAAGGGATAGATGTTTAGGCCTGCACCGTTATCTACCAGTGTCAAAGGGATATGGAACTTCTGGAACTGCACGATGACGAACAACGGTTGGTTGTAATTGGTTCCCACCAGGGGCAACTTTTGAGACGAGATGGAGATGACCCACGGCGTTGTGATCATGCCTACCATGTTTTCAAGGATTGTGGGCTTAATGGTGGGGGATACATGGGCTGCCTGGAATACCCTGAGGAAGGCCTCCCGGTGCTCGGCTGAGGTATGGATGAGGTCCCAAATGAATATATCGGCTTTGACCTTCTTTAGTTGGGAGGTGAGATCGTCTAGGGATTTACTGGCAGTGTTGGTAGTGGGTTTGGGGGTAACTTCCTCGATGGCGGGCTTAGGGGGTTGACTTGTTTGCTGAGGTGGAAGTGGTACTGGGTGGCTAGCCTTGGGGGCCGGATCTAGGGGCCTGTACACTGATCCGAATCGTGTGATTTCTGCACACATTTCTGTGGCAAAGTCATACAGTACTCGGTGGGTATCCCTAGTCAAATTGATGACCAAGGGTGTACAGGTTGCCAACTCTAGCTAGGCCACTAGATGGCTGGTGGAAGGCATGGTGGGGTAGGCTGCTAACTAGATGGGCTGGGTGGAGTTGGCTGAGGTCTAGCTTCAAGGCAGACGGGTTAAGCCTGGGGAAGTTGCATGGTAGGTGAAGTGACCGCACGCTCTGTCCTGGCGGCCAAGTGAATCATGCCAACGACGGGTTCTGAACCAGAAAGGAAGGAAAGATACTGCTGAGATGGGGACTATTCAGAGGCAAGGTGGATAGGACCAAATGGGTCCAACTGGGAAGAGCCAGACCCGATAGGAAAGAGGCAGTGAATCCCTGAGGTCTCGGGTGCTCCCGGATTAGTGTGCTGAGGGAGAGTCTGACTGACTATGCTGGAGTGTGATTGTGTTCATGCTGGTGCTGGTGCTGGAGCGAGTGCAGACCCTGCATCCTGGGTGTTGATGACAATGACCTTACGGTCAATGAGGTCCTATATGGCGTTCCGAAGAGTGAAACAGTTGTCCGTCGAGTGCCCTGAGGTCCGATGTTAACTGCAGTACAAGTTCGCTTTATACCACACCAATAATGGATTCAACGGTGGGCGAACATCGGGGTACCTAAGGAGTGACTGCACCTTGGGAAGGATGGTGCTCAACGGCTTGACCAGTGGGGTGAATTCTCGGTCGAGTCGTCGGGGCCTCCCCTGTGGGGGGTGTTGTCCTTGCCTTGCCGGTGCTAGGGGATACACCGGCTTAGCAGTGGTGGTGATGTAGGGTGTGTGGGGTGTCCTACGTGCTGGAGCATAAACTATCTGATTCTGAGTAGACGGGCCCACCACGTTCACAAGCACAGCAGGAGACCCAAGGTACGCAACAGCGCTCTTCAAGGGGTCCCTCCTCTTTGGATAGCTAGAGCTAGAGCCGTTGTTGTTGGTGCTGGCGTTGTCGTTGGAGGTGAGTGTGGGGAAGCTACCACTTCGTAGCGAGCCTTCCATGTAGGTGCCGGCTCTAATCAGAGAGGAGAAAGTGGTGATAGCTTGGATGCTAAGTAGAGCCCCTGTGGTTGGTTGTGTCCCACGGATGATCATCTCGATAGACTCCTCATCGGAGGGTCTATCCTTGACCTGTGAGGCAAGGGCACGCCAACGCCCGACGTACTCTCCAAACGGCTCCAGGGGCTTCTGCTTAGCGGCGACCAAGTCCTCCCTCTTGGGGACTAGGTCGAGGTTGAAGGAATACTATTCCAGGAATGCCTAGGTTAGGTCGTTCCAAGTCCAAATGGTCGCCATGTCCAAAAAAGTAAATCACTTCAAGGCAAGACCAGGGAAACTCTTCTGGAACAAGCGAATCAACAACCTTTCGTTTGCCTGAAGCTGAGCGAGGTCTCCGTAGTATGCCCTCAGATGGGAGATTGGGCAGCCTTTTCCGTTGTATTTTTCGAAATCCAGGACTTGGAAATTCGGTGGGAGAGTTGCCTCTGGGAAATAGTAGAGGTCCCAGAATTGAAAAGACTGGCGGTCTCCACCCTGCACTTGTCGAAGTTCTCTTTCCAAATCACCCATCCTGGAGAGAAGGGCATCTAGGGTCGCTGCTGTTGAGACTGGCACAGCCTGGGCGGGCACCGCGTATGTCGTGTGGGTCGCACTGAGGTGCTCCTCTGGATCCACCATCATACCACCTAGTGTCATGACATGATGGCCGACATACCAGTGCAGGTGCGTGGTGTGGTGCGAGATGCATGGGGAAACCTGTGCTTGATGCAAGGACAGAGGGTAGGCAGTATGTTGTGTTGTGAGTGGTGCAGGGTTTGTGGGCGGCAGCTGCTGTCCTGGTACGAGTCTAGGCAGCGGGATAGGAGGGTGTTGTGCTCCTGCTAGTTTGAGGGGCTGGCCACCAGGTGTTGGAGAAGCATGCTGTGACGAGTGAGATGAAGTTGAAGGATGCATGATCGACACCCCCATCGCCTGACTAGCGAGGAGCTGGGGTGACGGCCTAAGAGGTGCAATGGGTGCAGAGTGGAGCACCAAAGGCGGCAAGACCTCAGGGGGAGGGGAAGCTAGGAGCAGTGAGGAGTCCAGGGAGAGCGCCATGCCCTGCAGCTTTTGAGCGAGGGCCAAGAAGTACTGGGCTTGCGCAACCAAACTCCCATCAGTAGCAATACCGAGGGACATGATCGTTAACAAAGCTGACACTGCATAAGGCAAAAGGAAAGCAGACTGTCCAGAAGGGACGGTTCCTACTAAAGAGGCTACTGTAGCCGGTTGGGTTGTCAGGACAGATGGACCCTGTAGAGGGAGAGACACTGGCAACTCTGGAGCTCGAGTGGCGGTCACTGTAACAGACTCAGAGATAGGCTCTAGACCGGACAGGGTCTACTAGTGTCCCGACATGAAAGGAGAGGATGCCCCATGGGCTTGGAAGAGGCTGACATAGGGTGAAGAGGCAACTGAAGAGGTCAAGAAAAGGGATGAGGGAGCCGAAGTGGCGATACCCTCGGAGGTGACAGCAGAAAAAACCTCGCTGATGCGCTGGGCCATGGCGGAACATGAGCGAGTACGAATAGGGCTACTGTAGCTGAGGGAAGGGCGGATCCTACGATGAGCTATTGTCGGAAGAGACAAAAGCTTATGGGAGGCTGAGAACAGGTGTCACACAACAAGGAAACAGATAAAGGGCGCTCGAGCTCGGGTCAAAGGACTCGTGCGTGAACCTGTTGCTAAATGACACAGGAATGGGTATCAAAACCTGAGGATAAGCAATGCAATGTTTATTGAGTGATATGAATGACACACATGCACATGGATGCAACTAGCATGCACTCTCTCTCCATATAAATGTTTCCTAGGAGGCTGTCTACTCCAGATGCTATCGGGGTGAACGGGTCTCCGATTCAAGGCAAAAAGTAGAGTTCTGTCTCATGCCAAAGTTATGGAATGGTGGTGTGTTGGGAGCCTCGATCCTGCGAAAGCATAGGCTGCACCCTCTACTAACACCGACGCGACCCTGGACAAGGGGGGACAACCTAACATCAAATCCTACGCCAAAGCAATAGGACAAGAGAACTGGAATTGGCCTTCGCAGACTGTAGGTAGATTTAGAGGAGAGAAAATGCATGCCCCTATATAATCGATCATGCATGTATACTTTGTGTCTTTTACTTGCGTTTTATTAAGCAGAGGGGAAAAGAGTTCGAATTGGTCTCTAGTTTTTCCTTATTAATTGTTTCCTTGCGTTTGTGTGTTTTATTTTAAACATGGAAGGGGAAGAAACAAGTCTCTACTCTGCTAATCATGTCAAGTTCGAAATGGGAGGAAAACACACAAGTAAGGCAAACAAGTAAGCAAACAACAAGCAAAAGGCATGATCATGGCATGTGCGAGTGTCGTGACATCATGATAGGGAGAAATAAAAAGCATCCAACACATCATAAAGCATGTATCATGGCATGTGCATAGTGATGTGGACATGATATTTTGGTGTAAAGTAAAACATACATCATCAATACGGCATATCACATCAAGTGCACACAAGGAAAACCATACAGGCGAGAAAGAACCAAAAACGAAAGCTGGAGTGTGTCTTTTCCTAATGAAGTTGTCAGTTCTGTGACCACGCCAACGGAGGGGAACCGCGCTCCCATGCAATCGAGACCGCATGGAAGTTGGTAGGGCTACGGCGAATCCCATGCACACAAGGAGTCACCACCTAGTCTATTCAAAACGGGAAGACGAGGAAAATCGTATTTGAAAACCAAAAACTCGAAATCGAAAGGGAATAACGGATGACTCATGCCAAAAAGATTCGACACATAGATCATTGTGAATCGGAGAAAGGGTAAGGATTCCTATTACGTATGGAGAAGGTGTTAGGCACCCCCGCACGCCCGACGAATCGATCTTTCTTCGAATCTCGCACGCATGTATGGAAATGTAGGCACCTGGATGCCAATTTAATGGGGCTTCATGGATGATGCTAGAGAAATAAACTGTATTGTTAAGAGGACAAGACATACTGAAAACTAAGTGTAATCGAAACAAGATACATAAGACAAAAACGTATGCTACAAGTATGGTGGGACCAATGGCTAAGTTGTGCCAGATTTTAGCCCTAGGTGGCACGCGCATGTGCGACGCGTAGGTCACTCACGTAGCCACGACGCGCCACACAGACGTGCTAGGGCTATATGCCATCATGGCCACATCCCAGGCACACAAGGGATGCAATGTAAGGGAGTAATCAAGATGTAGGAAAAACAAACTAAAAGGCTAGGATTCATGCATGAGCCAAGATTCGAACGAAAGCCATTACGTCGAGGAACATCCAGTAAACCATAGGGTGAGAGCAAATCAGATAATGAAACCATGCCAAAGGAGCAAACATGCAAGGATGACCTAGCTAGAGGAGGTTTGGCTTTGGCTTGGTTGGGCTTGACCCTCTGCAGGCCTTACTCAATACGCGCATGCGTGCCGTGTTATCAGGACGCGCCCCTGGGACAAGGGGACCAGGCCTACCTCCTTCATCGCCTCCTCTTCGAACGATGGAGTATCACCAGACGATGAGGGTTGTCTGAGAGCTCGGGGGGACTACCATGATGTGATGAGTATGCAAGGGAATCAATGAGATGCAAGGGAGAATCCTCCCCACCTTACCATCACCATACCATCGTCAATGCTGGCCTCCCTCCGGCGAGCCTCCATAGGAGGTTTCGGCTTGAGAGGTTGACTCAGCGGCTCAGGGGAGTGAGAGGAGGAGGAGATACGCTGTCAAGACCGGTCAAGCCAAGTGCTCAATGGCTGGAGCCTCACACCGGCGTGGGCCGATCGTCGACGGGGAGGAATGCGGGATGCAACGAAACAATGGGGAAAACCACAAGAAAACGATGCAGGAAAATAAAATTTACGCCCCTAAGTTATCCTCTAATGAGATGGAGAGGAGATGTTACTTGTTGGTGGTCGGTGGCGTGTCGTCGGCATCGACAGATGGAGAGCTCCGATGAGGGATTGGACGGCGGACGAGGGGCTGGTGATGGCCTGAGGGTGGCTCGAGAACAAGTGGGTGGATGTTGGGAAGCTTGGGAAGCTTACTGGAAGGGGAAGCAAAGGGGTTGGTCAGAGTTTATGGGTTGGGTTCCAATTCTCCGACGAAGCTCTCTCTAGGTTCCTTGGGCTCTCTCCTCTCGCAAGTGCTTCGTGTCTTGGTCAGCGCATAGAGTGGTAGGTGGTTGATGGTGTGGAGGAGTTGTCTGTCAGGAATGCCAGGGAGAGGCTCGCCGACGTGCTACAGAGGTGGCGTGCAGCGACGGGCGACGCAGGGTATTGGTGGCACTACAAGAAAATCAACGTTTAGCGAGGACAATATTCCTCGCAACGTCCTCGCAGAGTCCTCTCAAAGTCCTCGCTAGACAGTATAACGAGAACTTTGCGAGGAATAATTGTCCTCGTAGCTACGTACATCATTAAATCAATACTGCGAGGACTTATCCTCGCAATGTGCTCGTTTATATGTAGCGAGGACATTACGAGGTAATATGTCCTCGTAAGGTCCTCGCCTTCTCCTCGTAACGCCTCGCTAAATCCTCGGTAAATGCTCGCTAAATATAATGCGACTGTATGGTCGCTGTAGTGTTAGTGAGGACAGTTCCTCGCAAAGTGCTCGCCAGTTATCGTTATATTGGCGAGGACATATCCTCACTATGTCCTCGCGAATACTGGGCAGTAAAAAAAAAAAAATTTAAAATTCCATTGAAATACCTGTTACAATGACATTCAAATACCTGTAACAATGACATTCAAATA